>CAJQUW010001164.1:0-187620 GCA_907163375.1 Prostheceraeus crozeri
CACTTTTCGAGTCAAGAGAATGAAATGAAGAGAAAATGGGGAGATTTTCAGAGAATTTCCTCTCCAAACCCAGGAAGACAGGGCCAAACTGAGCTTTCCACTGCACTTTTCTCACTCCTAGCTTTCAAATGAGCTATCTACGATCTCTAGAACCAAAGTTGGAAGATCGCTGCCGAGGGGGGTCAGAACTTTTTCTCTCCGATTGAGCTGGAAACAAGTCCCTAGACCCAAAATTTCACGTAGACTCCGAATATGTTCTCCGTTTTCCCATCCAAGCACTCCTTCATGCCGAAATATGGACTTTCTCATCCCAAAACGTCCAAAACCTACCTTTTCTAACTCTGGCGTTTTCCTGCCATTTTCCTCTCTAAACCCAGGAAGATAGGACCAAACTGAGCGTTCCACTGCACTTTTCTCACTCTTAGCTTTCAAATGAGCTGTTGCACGACTTTCTACGATCTCTAGAACCAAAGTTGGAAGTCTGACAGGAGGGGGGGGGGACGTCCCAAAATTTTTTCTCTCCGATTTCGCTTGAAACAACCTTCCTAACCCAAAATTTCACGTAGATTCCGAATCTGCCCTCCGTTTTTCCATCCTAGGCCTCCTTCATGCCGAATTCCAGCCTTTCTCATCCCAAAACGACCAAAACCCACCTTTTCTAACTCTATCCTTCCTGGATTCCTACCCTTGCCTCACAGTTCCTCCTTCCTTCCTTCCTCCCAGAGGGGGGTAGAGAAACGCTTTCCTCCTCACGGACCCATTCCTCCATCACATCCTTGGCGAACTCCTTCCTGCCTTCAAGAGGGGGGGGGCTGAGTCAGCATGATGACTCATCGTTGCACATTTTGGCACGGGGCTACTACCAAGGTGACACGCATTTTTGGCATTAGTGTATATATATATAAAATATATATATGAAAAAAGAACAGAAACCAGAGATCTTCAGTAAGTCGCCGACATGTTTCTGCCAACTCTGTTGGCTTCTCACGGCGAAATGAAATGTATTGAATACAAAAATTGAAACTAATAAAAATATGGAAATTGACAGAAGAGATTTTGTTTGTCTCAAACAAAGAGCTTTGAAATTTTTTTATTGTATTTAGAGCTTTTATTTCAAAGCTCTTTGAGACAAACAAAATCTCCTCTGTCAATTTTACGTAGAAATAAGAGAGCTGCTTTGATTGGTGTCACAAAATGCGGCCAACCTAGATGTAAGTGTTGTGCTTGTGTGGAAGTATAGAACACCACCTCTTTCAAGGTCAACGGGATAGTGAATCACTTCACAATCAAGCATAATTGATAGCTGTGATTCCTCAAATTTTATTTACAAACTCGCTTGCAAAGGCTGTGATCACTTTTACATAGGTCAATCAGGTGACACCCTTCGTCATAGAGTTACTGTCCACCGGCAACAAATTCTTGATGAAAGATATTCGTTTCTCCCTATGAGCAACCATATTAAAAATTGTGCTAGTGAGATTTCTGTGCAGTTTTCTATAACTCCCTTTTATAAAATGTTCATTGGCTCAACTAAACTGGATCGGGAGTATAAAGAAAAAACATTTATAAAGAAATTTCATCCTCCTCTAAATGCTTCAAACTGTTAACGTTCAGATTTCATTAATTGAAATCTATGCATGCATGACATCCATATTTTCAATACATGAAAGCGGTCGTGCAGAAAAATCAAGTTTTCTTGAAAGTTTCATTCGTTTCGTTTTTTGCATTCAAACTTTTTATATACATTTTCAAATACTGAGTTCTTACTATTGTTGTTCTATATATATATATATATATATATATATTGAAATAACAATCAACCAGATTTCCGTTTATGCCTATGCCGATATATTTCGCAGCTTGGCTGCTTGTCAAGGCATCTATGCATACAATTGATGGAAAATCAATTTACATTCAATAATAAATACATGAGCAGATGAAAAGGAATTCAAAATCAACTATGCATTAAGGGTAGGGAGAAATTTACGAATAAACATAGATTCTTTGCGCTCGCTTTCTAGTTTAGAAGCACTAGGTGGTAACTGATGATAAGGAGTTGCAGAAAACTCCTTATCAAGGCATTTTATTTAATGCCTTGATAAGCAGTCAAACTGTGAAATCGATCGGCATAAAGCATTATTTGAGAATCTGGATGATTTTTGTTCTACTTATATATATGTAGAAATCAGAAGTAATGGCAAATGTAGTAATAATAAAATAAGTGAAAACCAGAAGAGAATCTCAAATTTGAGTATATATCAGCCAAACGTTTTCACCGGTTCACCCGGCTTTTCAAGGCTACTAAGTGAATGTATACATGATGAAAATAAAGCATTGGAAATCATTGCATAGCTAACTTATTGCGAATTCAAAGAGGGAAGAAACAACTTAATAAACATAGCTTCCTTTCTTTCGCGGTCTAGCTTCGAAGCACATGGAGGCAAGTGATAAAAGGGAGCCGCTTTGAATCTCCCACCACAGGCAGCTATATGACGGCTTACTCTCAACATGGCTGCATTTCCTTGGTTCACATGTTGACGGTGAACGGTCATCCGATGATGGAATGAATCTCCTGTCTGCCCAATATAATATTCACCACAGGAGCATTCGAGCTGGCAGATAACATTCGAAGATTTGCAATTAATGTTTGATTTTATTTCGAATGTCTAGTTTACTTTGCTAAAATGTATTGTTTTTCCAGTTTGAAGGATTTCACAAGTTTTGCATCTTTTGTCGTTGCATTTTGAAATTCCATGTATCATTTTGCGGTTATTTTTACACAATAATGAAAGCAATGATTTAGATTGTTTGTATGATGATTTCAAAATACAATTTTTAAAAGAATCATTTATGTTCAGATAGTTAAATGTAGGTTTTATGAGCTGACTAAAGATGTCAGGGTTGTTCTTATTGTAGGTATGAACAAATGTTATTGTTCTTTTATTGTTTTCTTCGTTTTGGTTATGTTCTGAAGTTGCACCACTTTCGGCTTTAGCTATAGCATTGTCAACGAGCGATGATGGGTAATTTAATTGAATTAATTGATGCTTCAATTCTTCATATCTTAATTTTCTATTCTGTTGATCAGATACAATTCTTTTTATTCTATTAGCCAAGTTATATGGAATATTGTGGAGAACGTGCTTAGGGTGGGCGGAATGGAATGGTACATATGACATTGTGTCCGTTGATTTTCGATATAGATCTGTACTTATTGTATTATCCTCATTTTTATATACCAGTACATCCAAAAAGTTCAGCGCTTCATAACTTTTATCGCACGTAAAATTAATTGACGTATGAAGATTTTGTAGCAGATTAGAAAAAACATCAAAGTCACCGTAATTATCCTCCGAAATGATCCAGCAATCGTCCAAATATCGCTTCCATGATGTTATAATAGAATCAACAGAATTGGGGAAGCAAAGTTGGATACTATTGTGCATTTTGTCTTCCAAATACCCCATCACTAGTGTGGCATATGATGGTGCCATTTTGGTGCCCATCGCTGTCCCTGACACTTGTAGATAATAGTCGTCTTCAAACGAAAAGAAGTTGTTTTTTAGGACCAGCTCAATAGCTTTAATGATGAACATTTTTTCAAATCGATCGGGAATGAGATCTGCTGATTTTTCCAACCAAAATTCAATGGCTATTAAGCCAAGGTCATGTGGAATGCAGATATATAGTGAAACCACATCAAAGCTCACGAGTAAAGATTTATTATTAATTGTCGTAGGTAGACTGTCGATAAAGTAAAAGGTATCCTTGCAGAAACTTGGAAGTTTTGACACAATGGGTTTCAAGATTTCATCCAATAAATTACTTAGACGTGATGTAGGAGCATACATACTCGAAATAATAGGTCGAAACTTAAGTCCATCTGGTGCATTTACGTGAATGCAATTGTAGCGGTCAGGCGTAATGTTGCAAAAGTAACTTTGATGCTTATGCAATTTAGGCAGTCCATACATGTACGGAGTGGACGGTCTGAATTTGGATAAATAGTCAAATTTCTTTTAAGTCACGCATTGCCTGTACTTTTTGCAGAATGAACAGATTTTGTTGAAAAGAGAATCGGAAGAAAAGTTATCAATTTTCGAATATGTCGCCGCATCTTTCAAATGTTCATTTATCATATGATTCCGATAAAAAGAATAGTCGAGGATGACCATAGCTCCTCCCTTGTCGGCTTTTGTAAAGTGTAAAGTTTTATTCATCCTTAGAGGATTAGGGGATTCTTTCTCTTCTTTTGTGATATTGAATCGAATTTTGCCTGTACTATGATCACGCATATTTAGTATTGATGAACTTTCATTTTCAATAACTTCAATGGCGTTATCTAGCATATTGTTATTGCCCTTAGCCGGTGTGTAATTAGACTTATCATATTTCAAACGTAGAGAATTTAATTGCTCATCATTGTCCTTAGAATAATCAACAAGTCTAAGTTTTCTGCAGAATTCCATTGTGTCAGATTTTAGTTCGTCAACATCGCTATTAGGGGAGGGTGTAAATTTATTACCTTTTGATAAAAGTTTCTTGCTGTTTATATCTAGTGAAATTGACGAAAGATTGTATACAAGGATGCCTCTTACACTAAAAAAGAATCGTTATCTTCAAAAACAACATTGAGGTTGGATTCTGTTTCATTATAGTCATTGCTGCGGTTGAAATTCCGATTGAAGTTTCTGTTATTAGTATGGCTTCCAGTAAAGTTCCTGTCGAAATTTCTGTTAAATCCATTATCGAATTGTCGAATATATATATATAACGTTGATTTCACTGATAACGTTAGTATATATAACGTTTCTGACAATTCTCTTCAGCTTAAATACAATAAAAGTAGCTTTGATCCTCCAAAAGGTCAAAATTTAGAGTTGGATTCACTGATACATATAATGGAGAATATTGTTGAAAAATTATCAAAGCCCCGAAAAATGAAACACAATATTTCTTTTAAAGATTCCCAATCAATCGATTTCATGAAAAATAGTGAAGAAATATACATAAGTAAACGCAGATAAGGGAAGCGCATTTATAATATTAGATAGAGAATTTTATAAAAAACGGATGACAGAAAAACAGTTACAAGATAGTGACACACGGAAATTGAGGATTATAGCCCTCACACAACTTTGAATAAAATTATGAAATTATTAAAAATTGACGATTACACTATAACTAGGAAAGAACAAACTTATTTGACAAAATTTAATCCGAAAACTCCCTCATTTTACGAGCTCCCGAAAATTCATAAACATTATGACAATTTCAAGAATCTAACTATTGATCGTTTTGGATATCTACATACATTGTCGAGCTCCAGAGAATCTTAAATTTAGACTGATTATTATTAATAACACTAATGCTCCAACTTTCAAGACTTAGTGAATTATTTGATGAAATATTGAAGCCACTAGTTCAAAAGTTACCAAGTTACTGTAAAGACACCTTTGATTTTCCAGAAAAAATTCCGCGTGCTATCGATAATAACACAACATTCGTTACTTTTGATGTTGTCGCCTTGTACGCAAATATCCCTCTCAATGTAGGATTACAGGCAACCGATTATTGGTTACAAAACAAACAGGACTGGTCTATCATCGAATCGTTTTTCAAATGAATTTATTATTAAAGGACTTGAAATCATACTTAAAAATAATTTTCATCAAGTTGATGTTGGGAAACCAAGTAGATTAGATGGTAATAATTCTTTTCTTTCTATTATATGCTTTATTAATTTCGGCCTCCTCTTAGGCCACCATCAGAAGCAGAGAATCTATACATTTACTTTGAAAATTATTCAAAACTTAAGTTACATTATGTCTATGAATCCTGAGTAGAATGAAAGCAGGAACTAACATAGAAAGATAAACAATAATCATGGCATATATGACTTTCTACAAAAAGGGAGCATAGCGGTAGAATGACTTAAGTTACAATGGAAAAAATACTGAGAAATTATTAAAACTTATACATAAAGGAACTCAGAGAAGGCATCTTGCTCGTCTTTATTGTTGATCTTGGGTTTCAGTTTTTTGATATAAAGTGCCTCTCGTATTCTGACGTTGCAACTGTCTCTGTCAGATGTCAGATGCAAGAAAAGATCTATTTATAAATTCTTAGATTCAGATAGAGAGAGGCGCAAATTTTCCCTATTCGTGGCTTCGCCAAATTTTGGAGATGATGATGACGCGTTGAATCGTCGTGTCTGCGTTCACCAATGGCTGAATGTTAGGTTAGAAGAAGGTTAGAAGCCGCAGAAAGGAGATAAAGCGATGAAGGTTCCATAATTTGATGCACGATTCAGTCAGAGATAATGATTCAAGGCATATTTGTGATATTATGTTTATGGTGTCGATTTCAACAGTGGTTATTTTCTACACCGGGCAGTCGTCCGAGGGATTATGCAGAAAACTCTAGCCACCGTACACGAAGTTTATGGCATTGAAATAAAAACTAATCCACTAAATCAAGGGATAGAATATGAGGAGGAACAGAAAAACACTTTAGCAGCCCTAAATTTGAAACATGTAAGTGATTGACAGACTATGATAAACACATCAGAGTCTTGCGTTGGCGAGATCTTCCTCGAGAGTGAATGTTCTGTATAGCAATCTTACGAAGGCGATCAAGCGTCATGTGAGAAATCAACATCACATTTTCATTGTCATTTGACGTTTAAAATCTTGGGAAGACAAGAATCGCGTTGACGGACAGTCAGCTTAGGATTGCATGCTTATGAGGCTGTTCAGAAAAAGAGGCTGTCAGGACTCATAGTGAATCACAATTCACATGTAGAATAGTCAACATTGGGTAGTCTGTGGACTTCAGTGTACCTTTCATTTAAATATCAGTATCTATTTCTCACATCATTTCATTCTGTAGTCATGGATGCCAGCATGATTTGAATGTTCATGTACTTTTACAAGTGTTCGAAAATTCACTGAAATTAAGTTTTTATGAATTAAATTAATAATTATTATTATTAGATTAATTAATAAATTAATTATTTTATGCAGTTCATGCTGTCTGCTGCAGAAATATAGGAATCCACTTTGGAGCGAAGGCCTGTGGTCTTGGAGTACGCGACGCCACTGATATTAATAATCCTGGCTTAGCTATCCTCTATGTCAGCAAGTAAATAGCTACTTGTGCTGAGGACCATGATATTAGATTTGAAGCCGCGTCTTTCTATCAGTTTCCAAATAACGCAACCAGATCCGAGAGGGAAATCAAAGAAAGATATTTTATTTCTAAAGTCAAACCTCCTCTCAATAAGGATGAAAGATAGTTGCGGTTCATTTATTTCATGTAACGGTGTCTGACGAGGCGTCATAAGTTATAAAAATACACTGAAACCCGTAACACCGACATCTCCTGGTTTTCACTTCTTTTATATCAATTTACTTTATCCAATTTCCTTTTTTGAATTATATATATATATATATATATATATATATGAAATAAATGCGCTTCAGGACAATTTAGGCATCATTACTAATCAAAAAACAAGTTAAAATAATAAAAGTACAAATTTTCAAACTTTAGCTGCAATCCGTCATTAGGTAAAAGAATGATGCTAAGAAATCAAATATATGCATGTATATATAAATAAATAATAAAGTGACCACTAGATTTTCAAATCATTTATTGCTGATAGATTTCTGCCAAGTATCTTGGTTTTTCAAGGCAAACTGAGCACAAATAATCTAGATATTACACAGCGCAATTGCTCAAAATTCAAGCATCATTCAATGATGACTTCAATAAAGAAATAAACATGGCTTCCCTAAAAATCTTATCCAGATGAGTGGCATAGGAAGTAAGCTGATAAAATGGAGCGGAGAGAAATCCATGACCACACCTAGCAATATGTTTGCTATCATTTAATGTAGCATGTTCTCATTACACATCTGCCTATGGACAGTAATTCGATTCCTAAATAAGTCACCCGATTGTCCTATATAATATTCGCGGCAGCCAACGTACTCTAACTTATGAATGATGTTAGAGGAGATGCGCGTAAGATTTCTATTAACTACAAGAGATTTCATCGCAGGGGAATTAGGAAAATGTGTGGTTCTACAAGTAATGACTATATCACATTTGCAGCCCTTCTCATTGCAACGTTGTATGCCCGTAATAGAACGGCAGTTATTTTTGGATAGTATGGATTACAGAGATTATAAATTGTCAGTAAAAAGCACGGAATTTGCAATTATGAAAGAATTCAGTAAAGGTAAGGTATTGGAAATTGGTTTAATGACTTCACGATATACATTTGGATTGTGCCTATTGTACTTGAGAATGAAGGAAATGTAATTCCTGCTATACACAATCCAATTTATATTGACAATTTTTATTTATTGATATAACCGGAAATATGGAAAATAATCACTGCCGTGTGTTATGGATTATTCTAATACTGATGGGTTTCATGACACATCCCATTTCATTATTGTGTCTGAATGATAATTTATCGTTTCATTCTTTCTAATTGACATCTTAAAACGCCAGGCAGCAACAGAATCACGAGATTTGGTAGAAATTGCCAAGCAATGAGATTGTAAATATGCATTTATTGCCTATTGAATAACGGAGACACATTCACTGAAAAATTCATTTATGTATACATTTCAAGCTGTCCAATTTTCTTCCATTTTGATTTTGCACCAATTTTTCATTTAATTCGTTTATCCAGCAGCGATTCCAGATTTATTCAAGGAAATATGATATCATCATTGCAAAAACATGTCATCAGAATCATTCATTGCATCGTCTTTCTAATTATTTGATTTTTCAGTAAATAATCACAACATACAGTAGGCATCTCTCTTCACAACTGTAATATGAATCGGAGAATGAAAGTGGATAACGTTGTCGGGCCAGCGACTGAAAATCTTCTGACCGATGCGGACAGGCGTCCCACTTAACTAACCATCGCCACACTAGGAGAGGGCGTTTTTCGCCCCTCCCCTGTCGAATTTTCTGAATATCTTTTGCAAGCAAGCTATGGACACCAGAATCCTAGTAGCTTTTGCTCACCTTGCTCACTTTGAAAGGCCTTGTCCCAGTGAAGGGGGCGGCCTAATTTTCCTCTTCCATCTCGAGCGGTCTAATGCATCCACGGTTGAGGCTCCAATGATTTTAATGTCCTCCATCACCTGACGCTCCCATGTCTTCTTTGGTCGCCCTCTGTTTCTTGTCCCTGGCACAGGCATTCCCAACGTTATCTGGGTCGGGAGTTCGCGAGGTCTACGTACCACGTGCCCGTACCACCTCAGTCTGTGCCTACGCATGATCCCATCAATCGGATGAATCCCGAGTGCTCCGCGAATGTCTCCATTTCTTATCCTATCTTTTCTTGTTACTCCGAGGATGCTTCGCAACATACACATCTCTGTTGTGGCGATCTTTCTCTTTGACTGCCCAGTACTCGCTTCCATACAGCATCACTGGTCGCACCATGGTGATGTAGAATTTTTCCTTTTAATTTTGTCGGCATCTTCTTGTCGTGTCCTTGACCAGGACAAAGAGGGACGGACTTAAGGCGGATCCCTGGTGGAGTCCCACACTCACTTCGAACGCATCACTTACACCTTGCTTGAATCTCACCTTCGTTGTTGTTCCCATATACATGTCTTGTATCACTTTGACATATACCTCAGGGATATTGCGAGCTATCATACAATTCCAAAGGATTTCACGTGGAAATTATTCCTCGTAGCTTGCTTTCTGCTACTGGTGGAAAATAAATTTGGCACAAAATTTTTGGCGTGGAGCTATTTCAAAATTTGAATGTTTTGAATATTCATATTTGTATGATTTCGGTATATACTATATTCACTTCTAACGTACGTGTATATTGCGTCATTATTTGTTAATGACGTAATCTTAGATTACATAACGGATTCTTCCTATTAACCCTATCCATACCAGGGGGGCCGATTCGGCCCCCCTGGCGCATTTTTGTGGTGGAGCATTTAAAACTGAACCGATTGACCCAGACTTTTGTGACTTTTAGTTTCTGGGTATTTCCCAACTTTTCGCCGAAAATCGTTGCATTTGGTTCATGGGAAAGTTAAATTTATGGCCCGCTTTGAAAAGTGCATTTTTTGAAAGTCTGAATTTTGCTTGATTTTGCAAACATCTGGGGCCTATTTCATAAAACTTTTATCAGCTATCAGTTGTCAGTTGACAGTTATCAGTTGTAAGTTATCAACTGATAGAATGTCAATTTCATAAACGAGTGATAGAAGTAACAGATAGCTGATAAAATGCTTGTCTGTTGCACGTCATTTGACCTATATTTGTGTCTGATTATGCAGCATCGTCGCTATGCAACCTTTGTCTGATTGGCGACACAACAGACTTTTATAAGAAGTGCTTGGTCAAGAAAATTATTGTTGATGAATGATATTGAACGTCATGTTATCCGCGGAACAGAAACTATTGCTTCTTAAAGAAATTCTGAGTCGCAACAACATATTATTCGGCAGCTACAATGACTTCGCTGAAGAAAAAAGGAAGAAGAAATTGGCTTGGGAGGAAATAAAATCTGTTATGGAATCGAATGGCATCAAGAAAGAAAGTGAAGTTTGGAGAGACGTGGTGTGGAGGAATATTCGTGGATCAACCATGAAAAAGGTTGATAACCGTCGACAAACCGGCAGCGATGGGGGTGTCGACAAGAAGTTGTCTGAAGCAGACGAAATGGTGCTTGCCATTATTGGTAGGGAGAGCCCAATCATGCAAGGTCTCCGAGTCACAGAGACTGAGGTTGTGCAACTTCAAGCGACCACCAGTGACAACGTTGTCTCCGCTGGACAGATCACGAAGTGTGTAGCAAAGAGGAAAACCGGACAGAGAGCAGTTGAAGTGGAGAAAGATGAATTGTTATTGGAGCACTTGAGGCTAAAGAACAAGAAATTACGGCTCGAAATAAAGATCTTAAAGAGACAAGTCTCCAATAGTGACTGATCATTTGGAATTTTCATTTTCATTGTTATAATAAATAATTTGTTATCAAATAGTGTTTTTGACATGCCTCATCGAAATTGTCTTAGGAACTCCATCCGCACAACCCATTCCAGTTAGCAGTTATGAAGGCAGTTAAAAATTTTAATCGTTTGTTATATCTCTGAAACCTCATAAGAATAATACAAATGAATTTCAGAATGAAAGTTATCTGGTACGAAATGCTGATTGTTATATCCGTGAAACCCCGTGCTATATCTGAGTTCTTGAATAAATACTTAATGAATTGAAAATCCAATTGGTTCAATTGTTGACGAATACTTTGTCATGATTCGTAATTATTTCAGTAGAATTTCAGGAGAATTTTTTGTATTTTATTTGTATTAAAATTTTGCTCAAATACATGGACATCTTTTTGTGTTTTCCGTAAATTGCACAGTGCTAAACATAACTCTAAAAACCATCTCTTAATCGATGAACAAAGCAACTTGAATTCCAGTAATATACAGTATATTATATTGTTTTAAGGTCAAACGCTCAAGTCATGGTTGTCTGAAATTATCAACAAGTTGTCTTCTCCTCTCAGTTCTCTCTTGAAACTCGAGTCCACTCGAAAGCCATGTTTCAGCCGATGTTGATGTCTGCTCTGAGATGGCATCCGTAGGATCCATTGAATCGCCTTTTGCGATACAGAAATTGTGCAATGTTACACATGCCTTGACAATCTCAGCAGCGAGCGTAGCAGACTTCACACGAAGCTTCTGTCGCAAACATGGGAAGAGATTCTTCAGTATCCCGATGCTGCGCTCAATAAAGGCATCGGGTCTTTCTATGTGAGCAATTGAAGCTTTCAATGGCAACATCTGCAGAGGGATTGCACAGCAAGGGAGGAATTAGCCAGTCAAGACAGGGATATATAGAGTCTCCAAGGATGACACTGCCAGGGAAAAAACGAAAATTTTCATTTGATGCACGGAAAATATTGCTATTGCGCAAAACTCTGGCATCATTCACGCTTCCCGGCCAAGAAGAATTGCAATAAAAAAATTCGTTGTTAGGGCCGCAGATTAGCATCACATTGAGAGAGTGATTTCCATGGCGATCCACAAACTGCTCCTCATGAAACGTCGGTCTTTCAATGTCGATCAGAGTTCCATCAACAACTCCACAGACTGAAGGCATGCCTGCAACTTCATAGAAGTCCTGTCTGACCTTATTACAGTCCGACGGGAATCGAACATATTCTTTGAACATATTGTCGTTTATAGCGGACGTGACTCTCTGAACGCAGCGACAAATTGTCGACTCTGACGGTCCGTGTGCATCCCTTAACACATGATAAAAGCTGTTGGTCGCAAAAAATCGAATGCAGCTTAAGATTTGTTCCTTTGGGGAAAGAGCATGGTTCCTTTCTGTCTCATGCTTGAGGAGAGGAGCGATAACTTCTTCTAATGCTTCGTAAGTACTCTCTTGCATTCTGAAACGCTGATGAAAGTCAAAGTCAGTGTCAAAATGCTCTCTGTTCAAAAATATTCTCGGCCTGCGGTTTTCAAACTCCCCAATAATATCAAGCAAATTCATTTTATCATGCGCCTGTGACTGACAAAATTCTACTCGCTTTTATCAGTGAAATTTAACAGTTGTCAGTCGATTCAATGTTTATGAAATTGACATTTTCATCAATTGATAGAAGATTAACACAACAGTCATGTGATTTATCAGTACCGTTTCTTGATCTGACCTACTTTCGCAGGGAATTCTATTTTAGCGTTCTGTCAGTGATTGTTTATGAAAGAGAGATCTATCAGTTCGGTTTTATCAGAATGATATCAACGATTTCGTCAGTTCATAGATATTGAACTGCCTCCGTTGTTTTATGAAATAGGTTGCTGATTTATCAGTTGATTTTATCAGTTATCAGTGTTTTATGAAATAGGCCCCTGGTGTGCTAAGTTTTGACAAAGCAAGCTGAATATCAATTTTTTGCATCACATCACAGCTAAGTGTCCATAAATTGCACCATCAAGATAATATAGACATCAAAGATACTACAGACATTGATAAGAGTCATCCAAACTTGAATGTCATGTAAATACTACTTATTTGCTTTTCAGTAGAAATGAGTCAACTAAGTTGCAACTAAGTAGTGTTCGTTCATATTGTTTTGAAAACTTCTGCTAATTCAGTGTCATTACTAAATTACATTACTGGAAGGTAGCAAGACCTCTTAAATTGTTTCTACAGATGAATAAAAGTAGTCAATTTTGAGTGAAAACTTTCCCTTTTCTGCTTATGATTTATTTTTATTATTAGCAATATCACATATTCAAATTTTGAATTTAAATTCATTATGTGTAGACAAACAAGTTTAGAGCATCAAATAGCATCATTCACCTGATCATTGATTGTATGTGTCACTGACGTCATTGAACTAAAAGCACTGAATCTATGTTTGCAGTCATAGAAATCGACAACAATAAAACCTCTAGAACGGAGGTTAAGCCTCATGCAATACACAATAGTGGCACATAAATCGCAAGCATTTTCACTTAGATACACCTGTCAACGGCTGTATCATTGGGTTAGAATCAGTCACATGTGTAATTCTAAGCTTTTCATTGGTCATTCATGCCCCAACTTAGTTCCCCCGGCGGTGCCGCGACCTTGAGTCAATTTCCATTCTAGTCAACTTCAGTTAAACAATCTACAGATTGTTTCATAAAAAATGGATCACCCTTAAACATCGCCTTAACTTCAACTTTGTCTAACTCCGCCAAACTTAAACGAATTTCTCTGAAATTTGGAAGATATGTCAGTTGTGCTTACTAATATCATTGTTGGAAATTTCAAGCATGAATATTGAGTTGGTTTCCTGTTGCAGATAAAAAAGTAGTAGATAATTTGATCTTCATTTAGCAATGTTACACAAAATCATACCTCACTCTTATAAAATTACATTTGTTTCCTTTGTTATGTAATATGTTGTTCTACAAGCCAAAAGCTATCAAGCAAAACAAAAATAAAGAAAATCGGTCAATCAGAGCCAGTATAGCACCATTATTCATCAACAATAATGTAACTGCTACATGTGATTAACTGGACTTCATGTTCCATAGCTTCCTGACTTCGTTGCGGTGGTGTTGGCAGCACTCCTGATTGCTTTCAGCTAGAAATCTATCTCTTACCGGTTGAAAACAATACAAAGCACAAATGAACAATAACGAGATCGCATTCACAAAAGGCAAAGTGTCAGCCTTGGTAGAACTAAGGTTTTCTTTGCGAGCTACAAGCAAGCGACTAAATGTCCCTTACACAAATGTGCATCGATGGCATAATGATGATTTTCGACTCTGTCGTAAAGAGGGCTCTGGCCGTCCACGCAAAACATCCAAACGTAGAGACCGCCTAATTTTGAGATTTGTTAAAGTTGATCCAAGTCTCTCGTTAACTGAGATGGCTGCACTAGACTCGTCTATTTCTAAGTCCACTATTCGTAGAAGACTTCACATACAGCAAGGAGCCATGAATTCTGAACGCTATGTGAATGTTTTACGAATGAACATTAGCCAAATGACAGATCAACTTGGTGATCCATCGACTTGGTTATTTATGGATGATAATGCTACGTGTCACAGGAGTAGTAGAGTCAACTTATGCAAGTCTCAATTAGGGCTTAGGACATTATCTTGGCCAGCTCGTTCTCCTTATCTGAATCCCATAGAAAATGAATGGAGTATTCTAAAACGTAACGTTCGTCGTTCACTGCTACCTACAGATGGCGTATCACAACTTACGTCACTGTTAAAAAGAGAGTGGAGAAAGTTAGATCAGTCAAAAATCAACGATATCGTCGAATCAATGCCTAGACGAATTGTTAATGTCATTGACAATAAGGGTAGGGCCACAAAATATTAGCTTCTTAAGAACCGTTACTGTATCATAGCTTATCAGATTATATAAGGACATTTAAATATATAAGGGACATGAAATAACATGAAAAATGCTTTCTGTATCATACTTATGTTTTATTTAGTCAAATTTTAGGATGATCCACTTTTTATGAAACGGACTGTATTTCTATGTTTGCAGTCGATGAGAAGAAAACATAAAAATCCGCTTAATTTTAATTAATTTAATTTAATTTAATCAAATTTTAAATCGCCATTTAAAGCATCAAGATGGACGAATTAGAAAAAAAAGATGCCACCGTTAGAAAGATCACACGCAGAATATTCTACCTTAATACTTTTATGTACAACGGAGCAGTATTTAGGAAGTTAAGGAGGGGAGGCCGAATCGGCCGCCCTCCCCCCGGATTGGCGATGCGCTTCAGAGGCCGGTATCTATGGGGTTAATGTAGAGATATTCACAAATGCAAAATCCTTGAATTTGAAATTATCTGATTATTATGTGTGCATGTTTGAAATTTGAAATTCAAATTTGAAATATGATTTCTTATTATTTTTGCACTTTTTACTTCTGGATCTGATCAGCAATTATTGAAACTTTTCAGAATCATATTGCTTCTAGTCTCAGTGTGTCGATAAAGTCACCGAATTGTGTTGCTTCTTCAGCTGCAGAAACCAAATACTGAAATGTGGGATTTTAGTGTTATTTGAGTTGAACAAAAAATTTTGAATCATTTGACCTTTGACCTCATCTAATACAATGTTGTAATCTCAGAGTGATTGATAATCATCATATTATCAACCACCTTAACCAAATCTTCCGATTAGTGTATGGTTTATTAGTTTTTGCTGCCATTTTCCATTTCAAGCAGTGATCCACTGAAATTTGTGAAAAATTGGCACTTTTTCACCTTTGACCGCCACCTCAGCCCAGAGATGACCTTAGAAGTAAAACTGATGCTGTTTTTCTGAATCCCCTTTCAATGTCGACTCGATTGATGTGTGGTTTGACAAAATTGGTGCAATAGTTTGGGAGATCAGCAAGGGGGCGAATTTCGCCCCCTCCCCCAGTGGAGCGCGTTCGGTAAAACACTACAGTGGGACGAGTGTTAAGCAACTGATACTTGATAAGGGTTCCAACAAGTTTAGGCCGACTCGAGGGCATTTCATGCAAGGCTCCGACATGCTTTAAGCCGTGTCGTAATCAATTAATGCAGAGCTCCCACATGTTTGGGGTCGACTGACGAGTTCTGTCCGGCTTCTGGTCGATTTTATGCAGGGTTCTGATGAAATTAGTTCAAAATTTCATTCCGATGTCATGAGGGCAGGCAAATCAGTTATATTTGCGAGAAGATCATATATTGTATTTGATCACTTTGGTTTGTGCGTTTGTAAATGCGCTTCACGTTCAATGCAATGGACTGGAAAATAAAGAGCGAAGTTAGAATAGAAGGTATCTACATGTGACTTCCTCACTATGCATATACATACATGTGTGCACAGAGATGTACACTGAATGAAAAAAAGCAATCACAGGAATACAGTATGACAGCATGCAGTTCTTAAAATGAACTGCAATGATTTAAATGAAGCGGACGTGTAAATGTCGTGTTGCACTGGTGATGTAACAGAATTAGAGTGAAGCAGAATTATATTCAAATTAAATTCCTCTCTACACAATAGCAAATAATCAATGAACAGATTCTCTTTCAAGTCAAAATTGAGAGAATATTTATGAGCGGAAATGATGAAAGTTCATTTTCCTCCGAAATTTATCTAATGAAAATGATGTAGAATCTGATATTAATGTTAGCTTTTTCTTCGCATTACAACGCACGTGTTCTTCTAGTCTGTGAAATAAGATTTATTTAGCTTCACTTCTAGCATGCAACTGTCATTGATGCTCTTGTTGGTCTCAGTAGAAATCCTCATTTCAAGAAGGAGAGAGAGATAGAGATGGATTGGGCCTGTTTGAAATAATTGTTCAACCTCTGTTAATGAGCTACGTAGTGAAATGAATGGAGCTCATCAATTTTTTTCAGTACGTCTCTCGTCCCCCCGATATCGAGGTACTTGTCAATTCTGAGTAATTCCACATTATTCCCGATTTTATGGATGGATGATCGATCGATTGAGCATTATTTGCTCGATCATCAAACGCATTTGTTGATCTCGAGTATTCGATTCCCTTGACCATGGCACACTCCTCAATTCGCATTCAAAGGCGACTTACCAGTGACCTTCATTAAGTGAATATCATATTTCTTTAATATCAAGCGTTTTCACACAAGCCTTCAAAGAATTGCATATACCTCTTCACACAATGACACACGGTGTACCACAGGGATCAGCTCTAGCCTCATTGCTGTTGCTGCGGATGACCTGTATGAGATCCCTGAAACCAAACTCTCAATGCCTGTGTGATTAGTTATTAGTGGCAATCATACGGAATTGATTTGATTGAAAACAACATTGACTTAGATTGCTGCCCGACTAAGCAGCTGAAATTCTCATCAACAAACAGATATTGTCCATTCTAGCCCCACTGACTAATTACCAACTAAGTACCGATTTAATTTGCATCCTAATATTTAACCACTGCATCGTTTGTAAAGTACTAATGAAGCGTTACCGCTTCTCAAATGCTACAGCAGCATGTTCAAGAAGTTGCCCTTCGATTATGTGAAACAGCAAATGGTACATTCAAAAGGATCTAAGCACTATCCGTAACCGAGATTTCAACTGATCAAGCTCAGTAACCTCTTTGCGCCCTCGTCCGCTAACCAAAGCTGCTACCTTCTTCCGCCCTTGTACTTCTTGATTATGTTCTCCATACTTTTAATACCGGCTTTGACAAGAAATCTCACCGATGGAGCAGCGAAGCATCCCATTTCAAGAGCCATGAATTCACTTTCCCTCCCCTGCTTCTGAATCCTTTCATCATGTTCCTCATAGTTGGCAGCTTCCTCTTATGGGGAACCTTAATGTTCATTTAACATGGACTGTTAGTTAGCCCATAATTACTTTACTTCCCAATCGTATCGATCATCATTAAATCAAGACGTTGGTCAGAGAACAGACAATTCATTCGGCGGCTGTCCAACTGCGCGATCCTCCCACTTTTGCGGAATAGATCTAGACATAAAAATAGATTTTTCGTGTTCACAATCACTTGCACGACCAAAACCGTGTCGGCATAGGCGTCGATCCCTGGGGGGCATGAGTGGCGGTCGCCCCCCTGAAAAAATTGTCCTGGGCGAGACTGTGTTTTCGCCACCCCCTGGATTTTTTTGTTTATCATGCACAATTGTGCAGTCTCCACTTGCAGATCAACAATTTATCACATGAAATATCGTCTGCGTTAATTGATCATTTGCATTTGACGAATTTATCCTTCATATATTGTATTAATGTACATCGCGCACCTCGAATTTCTCTTCCGATCGTGCATTGTAAAATGTAAACATGCATTAATAAATGGCAAATTTCTTAAGGTGATTATTAGCTGAAGATAATGGCAGAGAGGATATGGCGTAGATTGTCACAGCGCACACATTCCATACCATTGTTACTGAGGCTCCATCCGGATTCCGCAACGTGTCAAATTACAGGTACTGGTAAGGATTAGGGAGAACCTTTCAGCGCTTCATCTGCCAATAACCTATGTTCCACCAAACAGGAATCGCTGAATTCCCTTTAAAGAAAATGACGTCTTCAAACTGGTTGAAATAACGTCTAACTTGTCTAATAATAGATTTGATGTTTTTCTTTGTTAATAAATCAATGAATGCAGACAAATAATAATATATAATAATAATAATAATAGCCGTTTATTTTCTCGAATACCTCAATAATGAAAATCGTGAGGTTATAAAAATACAAAGAAAAAAGCGTTACAGAAAATAAGAGCATAACAAATTATCAACAAAATGAAACTAGAAAATTCCGCTGTTATGTGTGCGAATCATGCAAATAAGGAACGATCTTGATCTCATTGCTGAATTGCAATGAGGCATACGGAAAGTTTTTGAGTTCTTGTTAACATCAGGACTGATATGATTCAACGGATGATGAGTCTCATTCACTAGCGATAGGAATAATTTGGAAGCTAAAGATAGTCTTCGAAAGTCCAAGGGTACAAAATTTTCACAAGTGCATTTGGATGTACCGCATATCAAACGATGCGCTCTGGATTGAACTTTCTCTAGAATGTCAGAAAGTGAAGGACCAATCCCGACGAAAAGTGGAGCCGAGTATTCGAGGATGCTGCGTATATAGGCATTGTAAGCAGTGGTCAAGTCACCTTCAGAAAGGAAGGGTTTTAATCTTCTCAACGCAGAAATTCTTGAGGATGCTTTTTTGGAGATAGTTCGGATATAGTTGGACCAATTCAGGGTTTTGTCAAACTGGACTCCTAAGAATTTGAAATCAGATGACATATAAATTTGTGGAAGACGAAGATTTTCAGAGTTATATTTGCCTGATAATGATATAAACATTTGCTTGCATTTTTTTCTTTAATAAACATGCTGTTGTCAGTAGTCCAAGAAATAACTTCCTAGAAAGCGATATTAACAGGGTTGGCAGTGATATTTTTTCTGATTTTACTAACGAGGAGAATATCATCAGCGTATTTAGTCAGGATTGTATCACAATTGTCGATCGTTAAGTCAGAGGAGAAGAACCCAAAGGCCAGAGGGCCAATTGACGAACCCTGTGGAATGCCACTGGGGACATTAACGGTATGGCTGTAACGATTATTCCACCGTATGCGCTGTGTTCTCTGAGACAAATAATTAGACAAGAAAGTCACCAAAAAGTTATCAAATCCAGATTTGTACATCTTCTCGATCAAGAGCTTGCGTGAAAGTTTATCAAAGCCTTTCATGAGGTCAATCGACAGTACATGGCATGCGGCAACATCTTTCTCTTGCTAACTGGATGATGTGAAGTTCTCAACATTGATTAGAGCACATGTTATAGAGCTCATCTTGCGGAAACCATATTGACATGAGTCATACTTGTCAGAAAAGCAATGTCCAACACGTTTCAATAAGAGTCTCTCGAAAATACGCTCGGGAATCGGTAATAGGGAGATGGGCCGAACATTTTTGATAGTTGGGGGCTTTGTTTTAGGAAATGGTAAGACATCTGCACTTTCCATTGTAGGGGTAGATCAGCAACTTTGTGGCATTTGTTGTATAAAACCGTTAAGGGCTGCGTAAGGACTGAAGCAAGTTTTGACCATACCATCGAAGGGATAGAATCAGAGCCATAAGATGATTTTGGATTGACATTCTCAAGGTGAGCTTTGACTTCTTTTTCAGTAAATTGGAACGGTATGATAATGGGAAGAGGACGATATTCAATAGTATCGCTTATAAATTCAGAGAAGATTTGATGATTAACATCTTCTAAAATGTCGCTGATATTTCTGTCAGGGTCACACTGCTGCAACCAATCACCACCCTCACTGGTATGATTCGTGACAACCTTGTGCAAATCCCAATTAGAATTTGCTCGCAAATAAGTCTTGCTCCAACTTTGTTTCGCAGTACATATCATTTTTTTGACTTTATCCCTGTAATGGTAAAACAAGGGCCAGTTTTTGTCCCGATAGGCTTTGTATCTCTTATTTATCATGGTTTCGATTACATTAGTAATCCAGGGCTTGTCACTGGTTTTCCTTTTAACAACATCTGTTGGAAGGAGTTCGATGGCGTTCTCCAAGAATACGTAGAATGCTTTACACGCATTGTCAAGGTCCAAATTCTCGAGGATGTTAGTCCAATCTATAGATGAAAGATACACGCGAGCCTGATTTAAGAAGGATTCTCGATAGTCAATCACTTTTATGAAGGATGAGTGAAAACAGAATTTACGCGTTGGTTTTATCAGAATGACATGGTGGTCACTCATACCAAAAGGTGGAAAGTACATAGGTTTTGAATATATATCAGCATATTGATCCGGAATGAGAACCAGGTCCAAAATAGTATTCATTCTTGTTGGATTGAACACGATATTTTCAATTCCAAAAGCAATCTCAAAAGGGGAGGAATCCACATGATTGAAATCACCAGCAAGATACATCGCTGAGCCTGGATAGCGCTCTAGATAATCATCCGTTGTAGAGATCACATAGTCACATAAATGTCTCTGTCGTTCAATACTCAAAGTTCCGCCATGAGGGAAGCACAGTAAAGCCGGTAAGCAATGAAAAGCTTTGTAGGAAATTCGAGTGATTAGAAGTTCAACATCAGTGTAGATAGATTCACAGAAAACCATGTTGCTAGAGAAAGATGAGCGAATCCAGCAGACGATACCGCCACCCTTCATACCAGAATTACGATCGGCACGATACAAAATATACTGTGGTAGATCTAACGATTCATCACAAATTAGACTGTCACACCACGATTCCGTAGCACAAATAACATCTGGTGAATATTTTGAGGAAAATGCCATGATTTCATCAATCTTGTTTGTGATCGAGCGAGCGTTAAAATAGCAAAGTGATGGTAAAGGAGTCTGTGTTAGTCAATTAAAAGACTTGCAAACTATTCTTCCCTTTCGCAGAACAACGTCTTCGCCTTCTCTCTTCCTACGCTGAAATTCTTCCACCAATACTTTATCCAGTTCCATTTGCATGCGAGTTAGATCATGTCGAAGATAAATTCGGGTTTGCTTTGTTGCATTATGCGCCTTCAACTTCCATGCATTACTGAATGCTCGCCGTTTGCAGTAACTATCATAAAACACAGGTTTTATTGGTATTGACTTCCTTCCTGGCTTTCCAACACGTGAAATAAAAGTAATAGTGTTCTTGGGAATAGACAACACATCACACAGTTTCTCAACTTCGGAAGTATCATGATCCCAATCATTATCTTCATCCGATTCTTGCAGGCCGAATGCCATTACATTGTTCTACTTCTCTTGTCGCTCAGTTTGTTCTTTCAAGGTTTCATGTATGACAGTTATCATTTCTGTTCTGTTTTTCATCTCCAGTTGTTCCCGCAAGCTACGCAACTCTGACTCAAGCTTGCCGAAGCGCACAAACAGATAATAGATATTGATAGACTTGCAAGTGTCGCAGGCATAGGTTATATTAGGCCAGGTCAAACTACGATTAGATTTAACAAATCCGTTTTATCTAAATAAATCGGTTTTGTGTGTGAAACCATCGCAAGCATTTAATCGCGATATAGCCGCAATTTCGACACTCGATCATGATATTGCGATTTGATGAAACTGTCTGGTACATGTGATCGGCTTTGTCAAAGCTAAAACTTGCTGAGGTCAAAGATAGGATTTCATGGTGTCCAAAGATTTCGATTGAACAACATTCGATGTCAAGATCGGATTCATAGAAATTGTCTACACCATGATCAGGTCTTCTGATCAGACAATCATAAGCATATCAGAAACACGGGAAAAGAAAAATATAATGAACATGCAATTTTCAATTTGAAAGTGTAAAAATATTTTTTCTGATTTGTTTCTCAATGCCATGCAGTCGCCTCTATTCATAAGAAATGTAATATGAATTATCTTAGTTGATTAGTTATAAAGAAAAGTTCTAAAATTATGTTTATTAGTCTATGAAACATGTATACTTTTTCTATTGGAGCTATTGTATGTGATGCAGATTTATGAGAAATTTTGTTATTAATGTTTATTCAACATACTGATGACTTATTGGAATTTTTCTACTTAACAGAGTACCAAGATCAGGTCTTGTAGTAATGCAGCAAGTACCCGGTAAACATGTTGTACTCTATGATGTTAAAAAGTTTTACAAATTTTGTTGTTCCATATTATGTAATATCTATGAACTAAATAAAATGTCAGCAAATTTTTCTAATCTAGTTTCATTGTCCAAAACGCATGGTTAATCTACAAGCCATTTATATATTAAATAGTTTCTGAATCAAGTCGGATGAGATATAAAATTATGATTAGCTTGTGTTTGACAAAATATAATACAAGTTTCATTAATTTGCTATTGTGAAATCAAAAAGTTAGAATATGTTGTAGTGAAAGATACAGTACACTAGAAAAATGCTTGTATTCAACCATGTTTGCTGTCGCTTATCTAATGATAAGATGTATAGGTCGCTTATATAATGCATGCAGTATGCTTAAGTGTATAATAGAGTTCCTAACTCAACTACCTTCAAATTAAACTAAGTATGTCCTAAGAAAGTGGCATTGTTTGAAACTTGCATGTTTGTAGCAAAAAAAGATGTATGAATGTTGTGTGTTTAAAATACTTTTGGTGATATTAGGCTACTAGTCTAGTCTACCATTAATTTCTCCTGTTATCTTAAGTATATTGTTACATTAATGCATTATATTAGGACATTGTTCTGTATATTTACCCACTGGAATTGAGTAGAATTTTAAAATAGGCGCACCGGTAAATGTATACTGATGCGCCATTACCGAGTACTATACAGCCAGGTAATGATTTATCTATAATTACATCTAGACATGTAGGCGAGCCTTGAAGGTTATGTTTCGTATGAACTCTGGAATCGTAGTATGCCTTACATTCGTAAAGCTGACGGCGGTGAGCTGATACACAAATTTCTAAAGTATACCAAGTATTAACACGGCATTCCGACCGGCGCGCTCGATGTAAAGATACCCCTAATAGACAAGAGAATTTGTTATTTCCAGCCTTTGGATCGGTTTATTGCATTTACTGGCATGTTCAATTCAATTTCAATTCAATGCATAATATATAGAAAATAGCAGATATATAAATATAGTGCAAATATTCACTGCATGTTTGGACGCATTATTTTGGCAGGCATGTCTAAGCTTGCTTGCCTGTTATACGTGATGTAAACGCCTACCAATTCAAAAAGCCTGTCCATTTGGATCGCATAGCCGTAGGTGGGCATCTGTGTCAGCAAAAAAGAGACTCATCCGTTGGCAGAATTATTTATCACACGCGATCAGAAGAATGTTAGACACACAAGGCAGCTTCTCCCACTCCGTCGATGCTCTGCCATGTAAAATTCCTTTTTTATTAAGTATTCTGCCCATTCATGAATTTGCCATTGTATTCCAGCATCATGTCATTACCGCCATTTGTTTTGACAATAAAAATCTATTATTATCGTTATATTTTAAGAGCGCTATTTTAAAAACATTTTATCTGGTAGGTCGATCTACGAAATCAGGTCTATACTTATCATGATAAACGGTTTCATGGTTAACTTAAGTTTAAATTTCAGGTTTTTTGGGGAGTAGGCCTTCTAAAATAGATATGGAGTGGCCACAGTCCCAATGTTCGCGTGACCAGCATTCCAAAGTAGGCCGATGAGTGCATTTCACATATTTTTGCACAGAAAAAGTCTGATCGCGTCCGATCGCCTTATAACTCGAGATTTGGATGATTCAGATCTTGGCCATCATTTCATCCATTCATGTCATCGATCAAAAATTTGCAACATTGGTATTAATTGGCGTAGAACTTCTATTTTGGCGATAAAAATCAATAAAATTGTCAGATTCGTACGTGGAAGTAAGTTTATTTATTCAAATATTTAATCGATGACATGAGATGAAATGATGGCCTTGATCTGAACCAACAAAATATCAAATCTTAAAGCGATCCTATGTCCGGTGTTGAGATCTTAGAAGGAAATTGTGTGAAATGCAAGCAATTTTTCTATTGCTCAAACGTAATTTATTCGTCCTGGTTTGATACGCTACTCACACGCACATTCGGATAGTGGTCACTCCTTGTATATCTAGCTTTTGATAACTAGGGGTTAGAAGGAGTCAATTTACCACTATTGAAAAAATTAAAAATATTCTGGGAAAACCGAAGTTCGTTATACTTGTTATGAATGGAATTTAATTCATGTTTTCAGATTTAAGTAATTTCCATAGCATACCCTGTATTATTGTTACATCCATTACTGTACCTGTATATTCAAATTATGATATCATCATCGAAAAGAAATGACGCGTCTTATAAAATTTGTATTACCTAGGGGTCATAGTGACCGCTGCGCTATTGCGCTACTTTCAAACTGCTCTGCGCTGATTTTACAAAATCATTACGGAGTTTATTTTCATGAATCAAATTTTTTTAGTTATTCGCATTGTGTATATCTATCACATTAAGATTTTTAATTGGGATTTTAAATTGATAATCAAATTTTATCTCAATCCTTTTTTGACTCAATACAGTTTCATATAAATGGAAAACGTCATTTCTCTTTGCCGGACTTAGAAAAGGCAAACCTTAACAAGTCATGGACCACGATGCCTTTTTGTATCGCTGTTAACAATCTAGCTGTCTCCATGAACGAATAGTGAGACATTTTGCTGCGTTAATCCCCTTCTGCTTTTTGTTATCGCATATTTTATTGTTATTGCATTGGCACATACGGCTTCTAGTATTCCCCATGGATATGCTGATAGCTGATTTTGAAAGTGGGTGTCAAATTGGATCACCAAGTAAAGAAACAGGACGTGTGACATAACTTTGATGTCATTACTGACTATCAAGAACGCATTGAAGGGGAACAAATGGACTCCTGTTACCATGAATATCAGTCCTCAAATAGTCGATACTGGTTTCTCTGCGAGACAGGGCAGAAATATGTGCAAAGGCCAAACGCGAGGAAGATGAGAAGAAGCGTCAGGAGCTGAAGCAGAAAGAAGAAGCCAACCTTAAAGAAAGAAGAACCTTGAAGAAACAGCAGGAAGAAGAAAAGAAAAGAGAAGCAGCAAGAGGAAGTGGACGTACTTCGCTGACAGGCGGAAGATCTTTTCCGCGTTGCGAAGGAGAAAGAGATTCAGCTGCCAGATAACTTGAGCAAGCACACAAAATTACAAGGAAATGTCTACAGAAACATGCCGACAAAGCTGTGAAGAAAGCAGTAAAGAGAATGTCGGAAATCAATAAAAACATTGCGAGCAAGATCAGAAAGATATAAATCATATGATTGATTCATAGGACTTGTCGGCCAACAGAGACAGAGCGGAATCGCCTTGACTCATATTAATTCCGGTTGTTTTAATCAATCATAATCAAGTTGCTTTAGTTGCCCCATGGACATCTACCTGACTAAAATAAAATAATCTTAAAACCTGTAATGTGCTTCTAAATAAAGCAACTCTATATACGAGTAGGCCTATATGTACAGTATATGGTGTTCCAATTTTGCATGCAAACTTGGGCATGATAGCCAATGATTTCATGGCTCATGATGTTTATATTTTTGCAAATATTGAGTTAAGAATGCTAATTCCGCTAGCGATGAATGATCATGATTTCACTTTCTGTACTTTTGCTCGATATCGTTCGATTTTAGGAATCGTTCGATTCACTAAGACGACGTCGTCTGCATGAGAAAATAAAGCCAAATTCCAGTGATGTTGTCATAACGGAAGAGCACGTTCCTTCTACCTCAATTTCTGGCTCTGTAGATACCGGTGAAATTCCATTTAGTGATAACGAATCCCACTCTCTCAACGGGCTTAACTTGACCTAGACGAATACTTCACATGGGAGATGTCATTGTCATTGTGAACACCAGTTACGTTGGATGAAGGAAACTATTAGAATTGTTTTGCGGATTGAGAATTACATCCGTAAAACCACCCGTTTACCGGCTATGTGTGACGAGTCCACACCCGACGAAATGACACAATCCAAGTTAGAATTTCCGATGACTAAGGACGATATAATTACATTCTTCAACCTGTTGAAAAATGATCAGTCAAAGCGATCAGAAGCAGTACGACACGTTAGCAAAGAAGCTTCTAGCAAACTCAGGAAATCGATCGAACACATGATCCTCAGGATCGCTCCATCGTCCGCTTGGACCGCCTTCTCGAAAAATGGCCAACGTGGTAAACTGTCGGCTGTGGACCTCGGACTTCCTGAATTTCTTATCGAATGTATACATCATAAAAAGGTAAGTGTCAATAATAATTAATAGTTTCAACAGCGCAAATTGGTTTAGCTACACCTCCGCGCAAGCTTGATGTTGCAATAGGGTTGGGAGGGCCTTATTTGGTCACCACTTTCATTTCAGCAAGTATTGCATTGATACGAAACGTAAAGATTTGAAAATTTACTACAAATTATTGACTGCACTGGCATTTAATTGCTTTTTCATTACTCCAGTGCATATTTTATAAGGATCTGTTTACACGCACGACGGGTACAAATAGCCGAAACCTCGATTTGCAATTATGCCGGATCAAGTAAAAAAATGACGTGGAAATTGGCACAGGCCTACATCTTGAGACTGTATAAAATTTCATTTCATCATTGACAATGCCTATTTCAATATTTCATTGCTATCTTAATGTCACAATCCACATCATTCCATACCCATTTTTTCGCAATTCGAGAAGTATGAATAGAAACGTTTCAAGTATACCACATCCAAATCATTATGGAACGATAGATAGCGCATGGTTTGAGGATAACTGGGTTGAAGAAATCAGTCCTGATTAAGTTGATTGCGGTATACGGAGGTGATTCATCAATTATGTGCCTAAGAAGCCCGCGAAGCAAAAGGCTAGGACTCTCCAAGTATTTAATCCGCATTGAAAAATAATTAAATAGTCCATCAAATCGTTATCGACAGTGAATTTAAATTGTTGCCATCGTTCAGTTCTCGACGAATCATTTTCTGTTTGTTCATGTTCCATCTCAAATTTTGACAAAGTCATTGAAATTCTTGGAGAAAAATGTCCGCTGGTAAATCAGCCGCTTCTAATTTTTGAACTTCTGGAAGTTTATACTTTTATTACTTAGTAATTATAAGAGAAGACAAATAACTTTACGCGCACGCTGCAGATTGTTACGCGCACGTTTCGTGCGTGTAGAACCCCTTAAAAAATACACTGCATTACTCACATTCATAGTGTTGGTATAGACCATTCAGATCAAGTTTTCCTTCTTATTTTGTGATCGTTAATTCACCTTCTTCAATCATGACGTTAATTTTAACTAAATCCTATTACTAAAACTAATTTCAGTACGTCGATGCCAGATTTATTAAAAATCCGCTTCAGATCCGTGTAAAGTCCGTAATTGCTCCTCGGAATGATTAAATATAAAATGTAATGTAAAAGATCCGTGCTATGTCCGTAGCAGTTGCGCATGTGATCCTTGTAATGTCCGTAGTAGTTCAGTGGGTCTTCCGCATGTGATCCGTGCGATGTCCGTAATAGCTCCGTATGTGATCCGTGTAAAGTCCGTAATTCCTCCGTGGGCTTCCGTTTGAGATCCGTGTCCGTAATAGTTCCGTGAGCTTAACGTAATAGTCCGCGCGTTTGTTGGGTAGGTAATCTGCCGATATGCAAAATCACTAATCTGTATAGCCCTAGCATACACCGTTATTTAAGTTAGCTGTTGTTAATCAAATGTCGATCCTTTGTAATTTTTGCTGTAGGAAAGAATGAATATCAAATTCTCGTTAGTTTATGTTGTGTTCGTTAATTTCTCGAGAAACGTAATGGCACGAAAATATGACTTTTTTAATACATGTTCAATTTATAAGCGTGACAGTAGACTAACAGCAAATTATAAGATGATAAAGGTCGTATATGATAAATGATAATTTGTATTATAAGCAATTTATGATGTACAGACCTTCCTCATGACACGAGATCGATTTATGTCTGGGAACAATTGCGAATGTAGATGTTAACTTAGGTAACATGTTGAATTGTGCATTCCAATTCGACCTTTTCTAAAATCTTCATATTGTCACCGTCAGTTTTGTCTATGTCAAATGAATGGAATTATATATAATGAAAAGTTTTTAATTTATCTTCCAGTGTAATCTCTTGGATACCACGGAGAAAGTACAATACTTCATGAAATTGCTGGAAGAAAATTTAAAGCGGATGCCGCAAATACAAAAACGGCGGTCGCATCTCGTGGATCAAATATTATCTAAAAACTCTACAACTAGGTGTGCACGTGACCAGGAGTAAGACAAACAACTTACTGTAATCTTACTTAGTTTTTTTACTGTGGTTTTGATTATATTTTCAGCACGTAAAGTGATCGATGTCTCCCAAAAAAATAAATTATAAGTGCAATAATGTTAAAATTTCATCAGCAAAAATGCAAATTTTCCTAAGCTTTCAAGTTATGGACCAACTTCATTTTTCTATTCAAGTACAGTCTCAAATTTTCTACACGATTACATTCTTAAATTCAACCGGACTTACATTTACTGATGTATTACTTTCAAATCCATTTTTGTAAGTACGTTTTCAAATTCAGTTTTCATTTGTGCTTCGACTTCTTCGTTTGAGGATCTCGATCATCTTCAATTTAAAATGTGTTACGAATTCTATAAAAAAACAAAAAATAAGACTAGTACTTTGGGTGAGCTTGTTTTGCTTACACACAGAGATGCTGATGTAGGAATGACTGATTTTTATCTAGTAATTCTGGAGGTTTGCTAGTGTCCGGTTGAGTGTAAGATCATTAAAGCTAAACGCGCAGAAAAAGACACCGCAGTTGAATGAATAAACTGAGTAAGTCCATTGGTAATTTTGTTTCTGTGACCCCAAGTATTTTTACTATAAAAACTTTACAAAATTCAGATTTTGTATTTACAAATATTGTATTCATATCCTCAATAACTGTAAAAAAGTAAAGTAAGCAAGTAATGACTGTCCATAATTTTGTTACATCCTCAGAAGAAGAGTTTAATAACTTGAAAGCTCGGGAAATTGGCGCGTTTACATTTGAAATCTTAGCATTGACGTATTATTAATGTTTTGGAAGACATCGATCACTTACGTTCTGAAAATAAACAAGCTTCCATGAATGAAAGATATTTTTGTGATTTGTTTAACAGGAGTATGATGTATCAAAGTGCTTACTGAAATAGATTGTTTTTGACTGATTTTGTATACATTTTACATGCGATTTATGTATTTGCAATTTGTTAAACAATTCTATGCACGAAACTATTCGAAACAGTATGTGAATGTGACAAACATTGCTTTCCTACTGAAATAAAGATGATACTGATGTTATATAGGAGTAGGAATCATTTTGGATCGGTAATAATTAAGGAATAATTGGGAAATTTAATGTAATTTGATACGAGAAATAAGACGAAAATTTTTCGACTGGAATTGCCGTTAAAGAGACGTGGACATAGTGACCATAAAGACCCTTAATCTAGAAAAGTTTCATAAGTCGAAAATTAGACGACTTTTTCTTTATGGGGATTAGTATTTTGAGATTTACAACTTTCCAATTAAACCATCTTCCTTGCTGCGCACTGCCACGGCAAGTCTCTTCTTCCAATGTTTGCACCTCATTCTCTTGCAGTAGCGCTCCCAAATTCAATTAAAGTATGAATTTGATGTATTCTAGGAGATGAGCATTAAAATGAAATATATCAGTATCGCTCATGATTTTATTGTAATTCTACTGTCTTTTGATTTCCAATCTTAAAATCAGGCGACGACGTCGCATTGATAATGAGTATGACGATTGCCTCGAGGAATGGAGAGGCATATCATGTTGATATCAAGGGTCGATGTCCAAGATTATTTTCAGGCGGTTATTTGCAAAGTAGGTAACGCAACAATCGTGTTTTCTCTAAACTAATTTTGCAAGCTAGATTCATAGCATCTTATATGATGTAATAGCATAATAATAACATCATATATGATGTTTATGCAATGAATAATTAGAGGGTTTAAGTTCACTGTTGAAGCTGTGTGTGGCTAGTGGCTTTATGCAACCATAACACATCATATGTTATACAAGATGTGACGAGCATTGGTTAGAATTCATCGTGTTAAGTCATTATTCTTGGAATTAATGGAATCCAATATCTGTGAATGATGCAAGCCACATAAACTCTACGAGATTCAATGAAAATTCAAAATCAGCAATTTAGTTAATTGCGGTTGCTAAATTCGTCGAATTTCAGTGAGCAACGAATGAACATTACTGTGTTTCGCAAAATCGAATTATGAGTGAAGTCTATTTCTCAATCCCTTGCTGAGGTGGCGTTCTATATAGGGTGGCAGTTCATTTTCTCAACTATCTCCTTATCAAAACCCTAAAGTTGGAATTGCATCAATATGCGTTTACATTCTGTCTTATAAACTTTAATTTCGCAAGACGCCAAGCCTGCAAGTATCATATTAATTATGATCAAGTCGAATCAGGTCTGTGATGACACCTAGGCTACTTGAAAAGGAAGAGTTGAATGTATTGGAATGGTACAAATGTCAGTTACATGACGCATCATAGGAATTATGTCAGATAAGGCATGACACTCCAGGTTTAGAGCAAGAAAATCCTTTCTTCCTGAAGATGAGAGAAATTCTTCGAAAATATAGTGTTGGTGAAGATCCTCAATGATGAGGAGGGGAAATCGAGTGCAGGATGGAGTCAGGATATGAATTTGTCAGGACTATTTAGCTGAATGTTGCTTCAAACGAAGACTTCCATATTGATAGTTGCAATATCATTGAACCTCAATCTCCTGCAGAACCAAATCGGTCCAACTTACAAAATTTATCACTGAAGATTGAGGGACCAGCGGTAGGACTGTCGAAAGGTCCCTTCTGCAGTTGGTAGCATGTCTCATTTCCAGGCACGCGGGAACGATTTTATGGTAAGAGGTGAAGTCTTCAGAGTCGAAAACACTATTTTTTTGTTGGTAGCGGAGGCATAGCCTTACTACCCTTGATACGCTACTCTAGCGGAAAATATTTTCGTCTTGGATTCTCATACGATGATGAAAATCATCTCAGCAGCCATTTATAAAAGAATATAATACTTACTAATTAAAATTATCAATTGAATTCATTGAATCAATTGAATTCATTGAATCAAATGAATCAATTCAATCCTAATGAGGACTGATGGCGTTCTCCAATCCCCAGGTGTACAGATGCAATGCTACTGTAACCATTGGATAAATCAGTTCTTAAAAGAACTCAATGGAGCTTTCTCGTGGCAACGAATCAAAATTGATCAGCTTCGGCCCAATATCTGGTAAAAGTGGAAATCTTGAGTGTTTAGACGGTGGAGATATACCCAGTCAATAAAGAATTACCGTTTCTAGATGTCCTTCTGAAAATTGATGAGGACAATATACTTACTGAGATTTATCGTAAACCTACCTTTACAGGTCTTTTACTGAATTTCAATGCTTTATGTCCTCGCAATTGGAAAAACACACTAGTATTAGGCATGCTTCATCGTGCTTACAATGTATCCACCAATTGGAATCTATTCCATAATGAATGTAATAAAATTACCAATATCTTAAGTAGAAATGGCTATCCATTGCAATTAATTCAATCAACAATTAACAAATTTATAGGTCGTAAATTAAACAATTCTTCACGCGTTACAATTGATAATGACTTCAATAAAATAATCAAAATCCCCTTCGTGGGTTATGCATCACAGAAATTTAGTAATAAGTTAGTAAAAATATTTCGTAAACTTAACTTGGAATGCAAGGTTGTTATGACCTCGTTCAAAACTGGAAGATATTTCTCCCTTAAAAGTAAGTTAGGTCCAGACATGCAATCGCGTCTTGTCTATTGCTTTCAATGTCAGGTTGATCCTGATTGCCAATATATTGGCAAAACCAAAAGACGTCTGCATCAACGTAAACTTGAACACTTAAGTGGCAATAGTGCCATTGCACAACACATAGAACAATGTAACCATTGTTTTCGTAACTATAATGATTGCTTTAAAATCATTTACCGTGGAAACTCGGACTTTGAGATTAGCATTGTTGAATCTATAAAAATTTTTAGTAGCAATCCATTGCTTAACCGAACATTAGGTTATAATGGTAGCTCTTATTTTTTAAAGATATTTAACTAACAATACCTATTGTTTAATTGTTTATACATAGTATTTAAATAACCTTTTCTTCGTTGGGTCCAACCCTTGCTAACATCTTCTTAGCTAATCTAGAACATAAATGGCAGGACTTACCTTTCTCTCCTGTTGTGTATCGTCGTTATGTGGATGATATCATAGCTGTATTTAACAATGAACAACACATAGATGTATTCCATAATTTTCTAAACATTCAACACAGTAACTTGCACTTTACATCAGAAGTGGGAAATAAAGAATTACCGTTTCTAGATGTCCTTCTGAAAATTGATGAGGACAATATACTTACTGAGATTTATCGTAAACCTACCTTTACAGGTCTTTTACTGAATTTCAATGCTTTATGTCCTCGCAATAGGAAAAACACACTAGTATTAGGCATGCTTCATCGTGCTTACAATGTATCCACCAATTGGAATCTATTCCATAATGAATGTAATAAAATTACCAATATCTTAAGTAGAAATGGCTATCCATTGCAATTAATTCAATCAACAATTAACAAATTTATAGGTCGTAAATTAAACAATTCTTCACGCGTTACAATTGATAATGACTTCAATAAAATAATCAAAATCACGGCTTAACCCTTTCGCGACCAATGCGTGCAGAGCACGTCATACATGAATTGTTTAAAGTCACCACGATTGGGAAGCCATCAATAGAGCATATGCATATTGTGCGTGCAGAGCACGTCATGGTGACTTCGAATAATGCAATGAACTTCACGATGGTCGCGAAAGGGACTTGCCGCTTCGTGACTTTTAATATCTCTGTCTAGAGTAACTGAATCAGTCATGGAATCTCTGACTGATCGTTTTTTTCGATGCGCATGTGACCGATTGTCACAAAGTGTTGACTATTTTTCATTCATCTGCTGGTACTTCCATGGCAAGGACCAGTGAGAAAAGCTCATGCAGATGATGCTGATTGATTATTTGGACATGCAACAGACGCTGCTGAAAGTGAGGAACAGTCAGCTAGAGACAGTTCAGCTGTTAACATGGAACATAGTGCAACCGTTGACAAAGCTTCCACTTGATGACGACGACTTGACCAGGTACGAAGATGATTAGACCACCGATGATGAATATTCCGTTTCTAATTCTTACTACATTGCTTGTGAAGAAGAAGGGAAATCGATGCCACTAATCAGAGTCTATGATTATAAAGTCGCGTAAGACGGCAAACATAATGAGCTATAGACCTGAGCAAAAATTACATAAATACACAGAGAACAGGACGATGCGAGAACATCTTAGAGCAATTGCTCTGCAAATGACACTCATGAGCGAAATCTGTTTTGCTCACTGTGTATGGGGTGTCCGGCAGAGGTGTTCAGAGTGTGAATAGAATGCACGAACAGAGCTCGAAATGTTGTAATCCTATTCCATGTTCATCATGTAGTAAGATAACATGTTGTGAATGATCAGCAATACCTTCGATAATCATTTCCTGTCATTTTCATGCCAATGCTTCAAAAATGATACATCAGGTCATTACAAGCTTCTGAAAGTGGGTAAATTGAACTGCTTTTATGTAAGGATGTGGAAAATATCAAAATGGAACAATGCTTTAATCATTGAAGCGATTAAAATTGGAAAAATTGAAGTTCGGTGAAAATGTAAAATTGGAAAAGTTATAATACCTCGCAGAGATTGGAAAAATAGTCGTGCGCCGCTTGCGGATTGCTTTGAATTCCTTCAAAATGCTCCGATCGCCACGATTCCTTCAGATTCGAAGAATTCAGATCATTGCGCAAAAGTTTTCTGGACAATGTTGGTCTACGCCGTCCAATCATTATTAAAAAAATTAGCAGGCTCACGAACAAACGTTCACAAACTTCTCGATAGAACTTGACATCGACTGTGTCTCTTTGCTGTGTGGTCCGGTTGATGACAGTCACTGAAAATGATTGTATGAAAATGATTCTGTGGTTGCCTGTCTTAGTGATTTTGTTGTTCCAAAGATCTACTCTAGCAATCGGCGCATTATGAAAGCAAGCAGATGAAATTTCCACCAACAAGCAGCTGTTGTCCATTCTAGTCTCACTAACTTGAGCAAAGCGAAAAGACGGATTTCTATCGTCTGACGGGCCATTGATCGTCAGAAATATATAGCAGCTAAAGGTCGCAAGAACTAGAGTCGCAGCTGTTAGGGTTTCTGAGCAACAGCGAAAAATGTGTAAAACCCTCCCCACCATAAGGCTAGTGACGTAGCTATACTACTGTAATGAAGCTATTTTTGTCGAAGTGTCAAAGGCAGTATTCGCTAATCTGCTTTTTAAGGTGCTGGGAAGGCTTTTGAAGCTCTTCGTGCTATGCTTCCTGCTTCAATGATTCTTTTGAAAACGAAAAATGGCCAAATTCCAATTACGTTTTTTGCTGGTTTGATTTTACCATGTGCATGGATTGGATTAAATTGTAAACTTCAATTTGGCAAAATCACTACATTGAAGTCTTATCATTTTGCAGGCGTATGCCATGACTGAAACGTGCGGCATATCCACAATGGCATCCCCGAAGGATCGCATGAACCCAAAGAAAGAGGGCACGTGTGGAACTGCCCTTCCACAAGTTGAAATCAAAGTTGTTAATCCATTAAATGAAGATAAGATTTGTAAGCAAGGGGAAGCAGGACATATTTTGCTGAAATCACCATCGTTGATGAAATGATATTTCAAGAATGAGAAGAAGACAAAAGATGTTCTCAAAGATGGATGGTATCACACTTGCGACTACGGATGGCTTGATGAGGATGGTCATCTTTACGTTGTGGATCGAATTGACGAATTGATAATTAAGGAAGAAGGAGTGGTAAGTAAAATGAAATGTTTAGCAGACAGCTGTTGAATCATTCTCTCGAAATAACGAAACTGAGATGCCTGTTGTATGTAGCTTCATACATTTTATCGCATTTTAGAAGATTACTTCATAGAATAAGCTGTAATACGTCATAACTAGAGTGGAAATGCGAGCGCGCGAGGTATGAGAAACAGATTATAAAGTACAAACTAAAAATAAAGTGAAATTAGAATGCATTATCACTTCAGATATATTTTAATCGTATTTTCAAAATTATTTAATGTGCATTATTTATTTCTGTGAACTTGCTACGTTTGACTTACGTGCAATGGAATCGAGATCAATATTGCAAATTTGATCTTAAAATGGTATAGCGCAACATGTGCAACATAAAAAAGTGACATGCAACTCTTGACATATTAATGCGATTAGAAGAAAATGAAACATGTGGTAGAAACTATACGGGTTTGCCAGTTTGTCAGAATCGCCTCTCCCATCGCTTCACTTTTGACAAGCTGCAAACTTAATCACGTTTTCAGCACATTATTCTCGTCAAACAGCGACGAGCATTATTCTTGTCCAAGATGGAACAAATGAATTATTTGCAATGTGCGAGTAAAACCTTAATTAGCAAGCTTCACTATATAAATATAGAAACTATAACTTCGAGCTACGCTTGTGCAAGGAGGAATACAAAACTTCACACTACGTGTAAGGTTTAACGAAAAAAAATGAAATAGTGGATGCGATCTATCAGAGGATATATTGACAAATAGTTTAAAACATTGGATGATACGACGACAATGTAAAGAAACAAAATTTGTACACAGACATTGGGAGGTATAGCATATGAGTCTATGACAACGGTCTCAAATTTGATTGACTGACAAGAAGTCTAACAAAGGTAAGTGAACAGTATTCCAAAGCACTTCGAATACAACAAAAATAGATTTTACACAAGTGCACTCGTAAAAATGGCTTAAATTGACACAAAATAGCTGCTTTGGATGACTCTTCCTTACAAGTTTGCTAAGTGTGCTCACTCCAAGTGAGCAATTCACTACTATGTCGATAGCAGTAACATGAACATTTGGCGACATGTCAGGAGTGTTTTAAAAGCATCTAAAGTAGTGAATTTTCTGCTGAAATTTCACTAGATATTGCCTGGAAAAGGGCTGGCGGGTGTTAGCATACATGCAGGTATAGGTGGCCAGCACAATTAGAACACTGTATCAGGGAAATATTTGACAATGAGTTGAGGACTATCATAACCACTCGCATTATCTATTACTTCATTGAATTTTCTTAATGTTAGCCAGGAATTATTATTGAAAACGTTTAGCAATACACTCTGGTTGAAGTAAATTTTTCTTTTTATAATTCTGATTGTCAACAAAGTAAGCAGAATGAATGTTACATGTATGACGGTTTTGGTGTCATGCCATCACTCAAAAGCTCAACTACATCAAATCGATATTTTTTCACAGCCAATAATAATTTTCAATGCATTCGCAAAGGTGCCTAATGCTTTATAAATCCCAACTAGATGTGAAGACGCAGCAAAGAGAACAGATTTCAAAAACAGTCGTTGCAGCTATTCGAAGGAATGCGGTAATTTGATTTAGATGTGCTCAATTCTGACAGATATTACAAATTATGAAACTATGCAAAGAGCTACTCACAGATAGATGCATGGTAAGATTTATGCAGGCCTACTGCTCACCAGTCCGTAATAATAATGTTAACTATAATTTGATGCAATTGTTGTGCGCGGTTAGGACGTATCTTTGCGTTGTGTTATGTAAAAAGCCAGACGTGTCTAGTAAACCAAGAATTATATTCATATTCAAATTCATGCACATCGCTAGCTAACTAGCGCAGACAAACAAACACATCAAGTGAAATATTTACAGCTCAATTTCACACATTCCCCGACCAAAGCGTGATACATGCGTTGACTTGGAATACAAAGTTAAAAAAACACACTCGCTGACACACAACATATTTACATAATGATTAATAAAATTAAATACCGTTCGTGAATTACTGATGAACCTCAGAAGAATCGTTCAGGTTCTTCGACCAGTCCTCCATTTCGAGTCTTCAGACATTTCTTGACTTCGTTCCTATCTTCGTCCAACTCTGAATTTGTTGGAATTGCATTCACTAAATCACTCGACGGCATAACAGAACTAGTGTCATGACATGCGATCGGAGGAGAATGAGTTCGCTCGATTTTATCAGTATAAGCACTCTCTAAAAGATATAATCTCTTGATCTGACGAAGAAAAGTACGATTCCCTTTACAAACGCGAGCCACTCTCACCTTTCCATCTGATCCAGCAATAACTTCAGAAATCACACCTAACGGCCAATTCAACCTACCACAAGTACTGTCTTCCATTAAGACAACATCACCAACGATCGGAAGTCTACAATGAACTCTCCTGTCACTTCTCCAGAAGTGCAAAGAAGTAAGATACTCCTTCTTCCATCTTTTCCACAAGCTCATCACTAGTCCCTTTCTCTTCCCGTACAATTGCTGAACGTCAGTACGTGCCAACGATTCATCTGCTTGATGATTCTGACCTGAACCAGGTGCTTCGCAAAGTAGAACATCTCTTGGAGTAAGAGGAACTGGATCTTTGATATCAGAAGAAACACATGAAATAGTACGCTTGTTAATTTCTGACTCGACATCAATCAAGATATTTTCCAATTCGCGGGAAGACTGAACTGAGTTTCCTAAAGTACGCCTAAGTGCACGCTTGAACGATCCTACCAAACGTTCATACAGCCCACCAAACCATGGAGCCTTAGGTGGAATAAATTCCCATTGTATAACTCGTCACTATTTGGCTGCCATTTTGAAACTTAACGCATTGTCAGAATAAATATATTCAGGCGTTCTCTTGCGTGCAAAGAACCTGCGAAGAGATAGCAGCAATGATTTGGTTGTCATGTTACATACCAATTCAAGATAAATAGCTCGCACAGTGAAGCATGTCAAAATCAGGAAGCATGCTTTCTCACCGCTCTCTGAGATCAGAGGACCACCAAATCTAATCCAGTAGACTGAAAAGGTTGTTGAACAACTGTACGTCTCAAAGGTAAAGACAATTCTTCCGATTCAAAAGGTCTAGCATCAAAACGACGGCACTTTCGACATTCATGTATCAATGATCTACATCCTCGACGACCATGAACCACCCAGAACTTTTGTTGGACTTCAGCAAGAGTTGCGTTGATTCCTCCATGGCATAGCCAGATATGACTTTTGATGGAGTATTATCAGTGGACACGAGCTCGATCTTCCAGAGGAGACAAGAATGTCATCATCATTCATACTTATTCTCAATTTACGTAAGTTCGAATCTTTTAACGTGGACGATGTACATAAATCAGACTTCAACATCTCGAATTCAGCTTTGTACGATTCATGTTGGTCTTGACGAATACAAATCTTCTCAGCCTCTTTCAACTCAAAAACAGTAAATACACCATGTCTCTTCGGCGTCCTTAGACAATTGTGACGAAAGCGCATGATCCATGCAGCTGTCACGAGAAATCGCTCCCAAGACGAAAAATTGGCTGGACTCCAGTGAGCTTCATCATCATTAGCGACACAAACACTTTGATCACGATATACAGTCCGCATGTCGGACGTCTTCGCTTCTTGCATGATCTCTTTATGAACAGAAAATTCAACCAAACAATCTGTCTTGAACTTAGGTGAAGACGTAAAATTGAGTAGCCACTCAGGACCACGGTTCCATGATTCGAGATTTAATCTCGTCAAAGAGGCACCTCGCGATAGCACATCGGCTGAGTTTTCACGACTGACAACATTAAACCAACTGAATCGATCTGTCAACGAACGAATTTCAGAAACTCTGTTCAGCAACTCTTTCAACAATGTTGTAATCATAACAGCCAGTTCTGTAGCATCAGCGTCAGAATCTGAGCCACTCAAAAAATCATCGACATAGAAGGATTGAGCCGATTTGTTGTTGACTGGACCCTTCGTTTCCAAATGATGATGCAACGTAGCGCTCAATAAAAACGGTGATAACATAACCCCAAAGGGCAGTCGCTTGAACCTTTAAAGTTTCTCGATGCCGTCAAGATCAATCCAAATAAGCCGCAAATAGTCTCTCTGTTGTTCATTGACTTGAATCTGCATAAATGCCTTTTCGATATCACTAATTATGCCAATTTTGGAAAGACGAAAGCGAAAGAACAGTTCAACCAAGTCAGGCAGGAGATTAAGAGGACCAGTTTCTAAACATTCGTTTAGTGCTAGGACATTAATATCTTTTGCAGTAGCATCAAAGACCGGACGTACACGATATGTGGAAGTTTCGCTACTCTTGATGACAGGGTGATGCGGCACATAATATGTCATTCTGTGATCTTCTGAAGCTACTTCGATAAAATCATTTACAATTTAAAATCATTTACATCGATGGCTTTCGGATAAATGTTTCTCATTGATGAATCTTGTCGATTAAGCATTCTTTTGAGACGAGCGCAGGTGCTATAGCGATTGCTCTTCAGGTTATCAATGCTTTGAGTGACCGGTAATGCTACTTCACAACGACTGTCATCAAATTTAACCGTCTCTTTGAAATGACTATACACTGGATTAATCTGACAAGAATCAGCTTCTGAAGGCAAAATTCCGAGAGAAATCCTAAGTCAAAGAAGGACTTTAAAGATGAAAAAGACTTATCGTCAACCTGCCGAGTAGACTGCACCAAATTCACTGATGTGTCACCAGAATATCCAGAACTTTCATCCATTCGACCCGACAAAATTCAACCGAAAACTCCTCCTCTAACGCTTTCATCCGAAACAAAATCCCAATGATAGTCAGCTCCTATCAAGACTTATCGTATCAGTTAACTGACGATCTGACAATTCTAGATGCGCAAATGATGGCACCAGCTTTGGAGCTGAATCGGCGTTAAGCAAATTATTTTGTGCTGTCAGGAGACTAGTAATGAATTTTTTTCATTTTTTCTGATATTTTCCGGTCTTTGGAGAGCTAAATATGCGGATCTGGATGCTGGATTGTGCTGAGCAAATTTAATTGAGATGAGTGGAGCTCGATTTGAGTGGAATCGGCGTTGAGCAAATCATTCTGTACTGTCAGGAGACTAGCACCAACGTTAGCACCAACTTTTTTGCATTTTTTGACCTAAAATATGCTTTTTTGTCATGCCATGGTTGTCAAACGGCATTTTTGGTGTCAGAGGCAAATTTTTCGAATTTTTTTGATGTAAGTGAACTGTCTATGAGCAAAATGTTTGAAAAAAGTTGGTTCTGACGTTGGTGCTAACTTCAGCGTTGTCAGCAATCCTCCTCATTATCAGGGACATCCTCACTAGCGCTGACTCTGGAACCTCAGGGACTGGCATGGGTCTCCCATAATCATAAGCAATAGCTCGCATGGGCCAGGAACCGAACAAGAATCAAGCCTTGTGCTTAATTAATGTACTTCCGAGTCTAGACAAGTTTTATTTAGCAATTAGATGAAAATAATGTCACAAGTTAGTGGCTCGAAAATGAGAAATTGCCTAAGCGCTTTCATGGTCATCGCCAACAATGAGGTATCTACTCACAATATAGCAAGCATCTTGACCTTGTCATGATAGCAGGGTTGGATGGTTTTTCCAGGGGTAGTAAGAACCGATATAGACCGTTCTGGAAAATCTATAACAAAGGGTAAAACTGGTGAAATTGGTGAAAACGTGAATTCCCGATCCTATGATAATTATAGTAAAATTTAGCAGCGATATACGGTGTATTTGTAAAACGGGTACAATCTCAAGATTTATGCTACTCTATTAGATGTAGAATTTTAAATCTACGGAGAAAGACATGATCATGTGCCTTGTGCATCAGTCATGCTAAGTTGATGAAATAAAATGTATTTATGGTCAATTCCTGAAAACTGTAGATGAAAGCACTGCTGCTGTTCGATGATGCCTCAGTTCGATGAGGAGATAGTATAGAGATACGGACCAGTGTCATGTGAATATAAATTGGTTAACAGTGAATATTAATGGCAAAGTAAGTTTCCCACGTATCCTAATATTTCCATTATTTCCCATTTTGTCCCTGAGTTTGCCAATTTTATCCGATATTTACAGGTTTTTCCACCTGCCCTGGTACAAACTAATCTTTCCCGCAAAATTGCTAGCCCTGATCATTACTCTTCATTTTGCGTCTCAGCGGTACTTGCACACATGAATGTGTTTACGCCTATGCTGCTGCTGACATATTGTCATGAATAGTAATCTGCACATTTCAAATGTAGGCTGCAGGATGACCAAAGTTTTATTGATGCGTTCATTTCATTTATTTAGATTTAACGGAGCAACATTTTTCACTAACAAAAGCACTCATTTGATGACAGATCTGGAAGCATTTATCGACGTCTGTTAAGTAAACTGATTGTAAGTAGTGATGAAGTTCAACTGTATTCTGAAAAGTTCAAGAAATTGATCACAAGGCATTTATCACAATTAGAAATACAAACACTTATTTATCAACACTGGATAATGACATACTTGTATATCAAGAATCTAGTTTCTCGATGAACGCTTTCCTCAATAATTTTCCTGCTAAGGATGTCGGAACTTCCTTCACAAACTTAACACCTCCCTTTAATTGTGAGTATGGCTCCACTCTCTCGGCCACATACTGCTGAATCTCTTCAGAGGCAATTTCACCATTGGCAACTACGAAAGCAATTGGCCATTTCTCGTTGTTGATATTTTTTTCGAGAACTACACATTCCTCAACGTTAGCATTACTCCGAATTATGTCCTCCAACTTTGATGGCGATATCTGTAAGAAAACGGTGGCATTTATTATTACAGTTTTATCAACAATTGTGCGAAATGGAGCTGTAAATATTTCACTTGATGTGCTTGTTTGTCTGCGCCAGTTGGCTAGCGATGTGTATAAATTTGAATATAAAAATAATTCTTGGTTTAATAGACACTTCTGGTTTTTTGTACAACGCAACGCAAAGATACGTCCTAACCGCACACATTTGGTGCCTTGACCAGGATTACATGGTATATCGGTCAAATAATACCTATGTTTCAAAACTCACGTATTTGATCAATGTGAAACTTGGTATCGCCTTGCTGAGTCAGGAAAATCTATTGCAGCGTCTATTTCTTGCGGAGACAAGAACTGTTGTCGCTCATATTTTGACTGCATATCATCCTCAACTTTGTTCATTCTTATATTTTATCCGTCGGTAACAAAGTGACTGTGTGTAGAGATGGAAGATATCTCTGCTGTAATACGTAGGTGATCTGAGTTGAAAGGTTGGATTCGCCGATCATTGATTCGTATAAATGAACTTTGTGAATCCGACACCTACGATAAATGTGCAATTTTAGCAGAGTTTGAGTGTTTAAAAGAGAGAGCTGACTCATTGAATTCTGTTCAGCGTATAGTAGAATCGTTGCTTGAAAGTGATGATGATATTCAAGCAGATATTGTTCGGGACGCTGAGTTCCTTGACGAGATTATGAAGTGTCGTGTCAAGGTTAAGAAAATTTTGTCGGTTTGTGATTCTGTGAGTAATCATTGTGGTTCTTCTCTTCCATCTGTTTCTGCTAGGGCACTAGTGAATCTCCCTAAGATTAATTTGACTATTTTTAGCGGTGATTATTTGAAGTGGACTGAATTCAGGGATCTTTTCCACGCTTCAGTTCACAGTAGAGAAGATCTTTCAAATGTTGCTAAATTGTCCTATTTGATGCGATTGGTGACTGGTGAGGCAGCAAGTTGTGTTACTGGGATGTCGATCACATCTCATAATTATGAGGTTGCGTGGCAACTTTTGAACGACAGATACGGAAAGCCAGGTCGTGCTAGGAGGGCTCATCTTAACGCTTTGTTAACAATGGAACCCCCACAGTCAAACTCCAAGTCATTGAGAATTTTTCATGACAGTCTTCTAAAGCATGCTCGTCGTCTGCAAAACCTCGGTGTCCCTGACAGTGATTTTGGATTTGTGTATGTAGAGATAATACTTTCCCAACTCCCAAAATGTGTTCTTCTCGAGCTGACAAGGTCTATTGACTTGCAATCAGATGATCTGAAATTGTCAGATGTCATTGATAAGTTGCACAAAGAGGTCACATTTAGAGAAAGTGTCAGCGATACAAAAGAGTTACGAATTGTGGGTGAGCTGAAAACCGAAAGTTCTAACAGCAATAATCGTGTTCCTAGAGGTCATGTGGCTTCTGCTTCTTTACTTCGAGTGTCATGTGAGAAGAGGTCCCAAGCTCCATCTTGTGCTTTTTGTGAAGGATCTCATAAATCCTACACTTTTCAAAATGTTGACTCGAATATTACAGTGACCAAAGTTAAGGATATAGCCGAAGAGAAAGGCTCTGTTTTATCTGTCTAGGCACTCATTTGAGAAAGTTCTGTAAGTGGAAGAAAAAAGTGTATTCACTGTGATTCCTTTTCTCATCACAAATTTCTGTCCGATAGAAGGCTGGTTGAGAGTCATAAGACTTCTGATGCTCGTTGTGCCACTGAAATTGTCCAAGCGCACTTGTCTACTGATAAACAGCGTGGAATTTTGCAGGTAGCCGTTGCAAAGATGTCTCATCCAGCGAGCAGGAAAAGTCGAGCTGTTCGAATTTTGTTTGATCCAGTATCTGAGAGAAATTTTATTTGTAAAGAGCTTTGTGATTACTTGCAATTGCACAAGGAAGGTTGTGAAGCCACTACAGTTCGAGGGTTCAGAAGAAATTTAACTTTTAGTGGGAATTTGCCTCGTGTTTCGTGTTGCATCTCAGCGATAGATAGGCCGAATAAATCTAACTTTCTCAATCTGATATCAATTGATAAGCTCTGTCATACTCCACGCAGGGTAATCAAGCTACCTACATCATTTGCGCATCTAGCATTGTCAGATCGTCAGGCAACTGACACTGATGAGATCCAAGTCTTGATAGGAGCTGACTATTATTGTGATTTTGTTTCGGATGAAAGCGTTAAAGGAGACAAAGTTGTCGCGATAAAGACATATTTCGGTTGGATAAAAGTTCTCGAGATTCTGGTGACACATCAGTGAATTTGATGCAGTCTACTCGGCAGGTTGACGATAAGTCTTTTTCATCTTTAAAGTCTTTCTTTGACTTAGGATCTCTCTCGGAATTTTGCCTTCAGAAGCTGATTCTTGTCAGATTAATCCAGTGTATAGTCATTTCAAAGAGACGGTTAAATTTGATGACAGTCGTTGTGAAGTAGCATTACCGGTCACTCAAAGCATTGATAACCTGAAGAGCAATCGCTATAGCGCCTGCGCTCGTCTCAAAAGAATGCTTAATCGACAAGATTCATCAATGAGAAACATTTATGCGAAAGCCATCGATGTAAATGATTTTAAATTGTAAATGATTTTATCGAAGTAGCTTCACAAGATCACAGAATGACATATTATGAGCCGCATCACCCTGTCATCAAGAGTAGCGAAACTTCCACATATCGTGTACGTCCGGTCTTTGATGCTACTGCAAAAGATATTAATGTCCTAGCACTAAACGAATGTTTAGAAACTGGTCCTCTTAATCTCCTGCCTGACTTGGTTGAACTGTTCTTTCGCTTTCGTCTTTCCAAAATTGGCATAATTAGTGATATCGAAAAGGCATTTATGCAGATTCAAGTCAATGAACAACAGAGAGACTATTTGCGGCTTATTTGGATTGATCTTGACGGCATCGAGAAACTTTAAAGGTTCAAGCGACTGCCCTTTGGGGTTATGTTATCACCGTTTTTATTGAGCGCTACGTTGCATCATCATTTGGAAACGAAGGGTCCAGTCAACAACAAATTGGCTCAATCCTTCTATGTCGATGATTTTTTGAGTGGCTCAGATTCTGACGCTGATACTACAGAACTGGCTGTTATGATTACAACATTGTTGAAAGAGTCTGGCATGAATTTGGGTAAGTGGAATTCGAATGTAGACTCTGTGAAAGAAAAACTGAAAGACAGTGGACTTGAGATCGATTATAAAACAGATGCATCTGTTCTTGGCTTGAGTTGGGATACCAGGGCCGATAAGTTGTCAGTTCGATCGTTTGAAGTTAATGATTGGATCGTTTCGACAAACAGACGATTTCAAAGTTTTTTGGCATGTGTTTTCGATCCACTAGGTCAGGTTGCCCCCTTTGTTACGTGGGGAAGGATTATTCTACAAAGACTGTGGGAGAACGAGGTTGGATGGGATAATCCTTTAGTAGGTAGCATCGAACAGCAAATACGCTCATTTGAAGCCGAGATCCCTCTTCACTCCAGTTTGGATTTGAATGGATACTTTCCGGGAATCAAACCTGATTCATCATTCCATGTTTTTGAATTTGATGAGACTGATGAAGCAAACGTTGACGTTTATTGTGTGATAGCCAAAAATAGTGTTGCACCTCTAAAGAACGATCACATCACTTTGCCACGATTGGAATTACTCGCGTGTTTGATAGGAAGTCGTCTACTGAATAAAGTATTGAAAGCTATTCGTAAATCTTTTTCATCTGAAACTTGTTTCTGTTGGACGGACTCATTGATTTGCTGTGGTTGGATCAGAAATGATAAGAGCTGAAAGCAGTTTGTGGCCAACAGAGTTTCTGAAATTCGTTCGTTGACAGATCGATTCAGTTGGTTTAATGTTGTCAGTCGTGAAAACTCAGCCGATGTGCTATCGCGAGGTGCCTCTTTGACGAGATTAAATCTCGAATCATGGAACCGTGGTCCTGAGTGGCTACTCAATTTTACGTCTTCACCTAAGTTCAAGACAGATTGTTTGGTTGAATTTTCTATTCATAAAGAGATCATGCAAGAAGCGAAGACGTCCGACATGCGGACTGTATATCGTGATCAAAGTGTTTGTGTCGCTAATGATGATGAAGCTCACTGGAGTCCAGCCAATTTTTCGTCTTGGGAGCGATTTCTCGTGACAGCTGCATGGATCATGCGCTTTCGTCACAATTGTCTAAGGACGCCGAAGAGACATGGTGTATTTACTGTTTTTGAGTTGAAAGAGGCTGAGAAGATTTGTATTCGTCAAGACCAACATGAATCGTACAAAGCTGAATTCGAGATGTTGAAGTCTGATTTATGTACATCGTCCACGTTAAAAGATTCGAACTTACGTAAATTGAGAATAAGTATGAATGATGATGACATTCTTGTCTCCTCTGGAAGATCGAGCTCGTGTCCACTGATAATACTCCATCAAAAGTCATATCTGGCTATGCCATGGAGGAATCAACGCAACTCTTGCTGAAGTCCAACAAAAGTTCTGGGTGGTTCATGGTCGTCGAGGATGTAGATCATTGATACATGAATGTCGAAAGTGCCGTCGTTTTGATGCTAGACCTTTTGAATCGGAAGAATTGTCTTTACCTTTGAGACGTACAGTTGTTCAACAACCTTTTCAGTCTACTGGATTAGATTTGGTGGTCCTCTGATCTCAGAGAGCGGTGAGAAAGCATGCTTCCTGATTTTGACATGCTTCACTGTGCGAGCTATTTATCTTGAATTGGTATGTAACATGACAACCAAATCATTGCTGCTATCTCTTCGCAGGTTCTTTGCACGCAAGAGAACGCCTGAATATATTTATTCTGACAATGCGTTAAGTTTCAAAATGGCAGCCAAATAGTGACGAGTTATACAATGGGAATTTATTCCACCTAAGGCTCCATGGTTTGGTGGGCTGTATGAACGTTTGGTAGGATCGGTCAAGCGTGCACTTAGGCGTACTTTAGGAAACTCAGTTCAGTCTTTCCGCGAATTGGAAACTATCTTGATTGATGTCGAGTCAGAAATTAACAAGCGTACTATTTCATGTGTTTCTTCTGATATCAAAGATCCAGTTCCTCTTACTCCAAGAGATGTTCTACTTTGCGAAGCACCTGGTTCAGGTCAGAATCATCAAGCAGATGAATCGTTGGCACGTACTGACGTTCAGCAATTGTACGGGAAGAGAAAGGGACTAGTGATGAGCTTGTGGAAAAGATGGAAGAAGGAGTATCTTACTTCTTTGCACTTCTGGAGAAGTGACAGGAGAGTTCATTGTAGACTTCCGATCGTTGGTGATGTTGTCTTAATGGAGGACAGTACCTGTGGTAGGTTGAATTGGCCGTTAGGTGTGATTTCTGAAGTTATTGCTGGATCAGATGGAAAGGTGAGGGTGGCTCGGGTTTGTAAAGGGAATCGTACTTTTCTTCGTCAGATCAAGAGATTATATCTTTTAGAGAGTGCTTATACTGATAAAATCGAGCGAACTCATTCTCCTCCGATCGTATGTCATGACACTAGTTATGTTATGCCGTCGAGTGATTTAGTGAATGCAATTCCAACAAATTCAGAGTTGGACGAAGACAGGAACGAAGTCAAGAAATGTCTGAAGACTCGAAATGGAGGACTGGTCGAAGAACCTGAACGATTCTTCTGAGGTTCATCAGTAATTCACGAACGGTATTTAATTCTATTAATCATTATGTAAATATGTTGTGTGTCAGCGAGTGTGTTTTTTTAACTTTGTATTCCAAGTCAACGCATGTATCACGCTTTGGTCGGGGAATTTGTGAAATTGAGCTGTAAATATTTCACTTGATGTGTTTGTTTGTCTGCGCTAGTTAGCTAGCGATGTGCATGAATTTGAATATGAATATAATTCTTGGTTTACTAGACACGTCTGGCTTTTTACATAACACAACGCAAAGATACGTCCTAACCGCGCACAACAATTGCATCAAATTATAGTTAACATTATTAATAGGGACTGGTGAGCAGTAGGCCTGCATAAATCCTACCATGCATCTATCTGTGAGTAGCTCTTTGCATAATTTCATAATTTGTAATATCTGTCAGAATTGAGCACATCTAAATCAAATTACCGCATTCCTTCGAATAGCTGCAACGACTGTTTTTGAAATCTGTTCTCTTTGCTGCGTCTTCACATCTAGTTGGGATTTATCAAGCATTAGGCACCTTTGCGAATGCATTGAAAATTATTATTGGCTGTGCAAAAATATCGATTTGATGTAGTTGAGCTTTTGAGTGATGGCATGACACCAAAACCGTCATACATGTAACATTCATTCTGCTTACTTTGTTGACAATCAGAATTATAAAAAGAAAAATTTACTTCAACCAGAGTGTATTGCTAAACGTTTTCAATAATAATTCCTGGCTAACATTAAGAAAATTCAATAAAGTAATAGATAATGCGAGCGGTTATGATAGTCCTCAACTCATTGTCAAATATTTCCCTGATACAGTGTTCTAATTGTGCTGGCCACCTATACCTGCATGTATGCTAACACCCGCCAGCCCTTTTCCAGGCAATATCTAGTGAAATTTCAGCAGAAAATTCACTACTTTAGATGCTTTTAAAACACTCCTGACATGTCGCCAAATGTTCATGTTACTGCTATCGACATAGTAGTGAATTGCTCACTTGGAGTGAGCACACTTAGCAAACTTGTAAGGAAGAGTCATCCAAAGCAGCTATTTTGTGTCAATTTAAGCCATTTTTACGAGTGCACTTGAGTAAAATCTATTTTTGTTGTATTCGAAGTGCTTTGGAATACTGTTCACTTGCCTTTGTTAGACTTCTTGTCAGTCAATCAAATTTGAGACCGTTGTCATAGACTCATATGCTATACCTCCCAATGTCTGTGTACAAATTTTGTTTCTTTACATTGTCGTCGTATCATCCAATGTTTTAAACTATTTGTCAATATATCCTCTGATAGATCGCATCCACTATTTCATTTTTTTTCGTTAAACCTTACACGTAGTGTGAAGTTTTGTATTCCTCCTTGCACAAGCGTAGCTCGAAGTTATAGTTTCTATATTTATATAGTGAAGCTTGCTAATTAAGGTTTTACTCGCACATTGCAAATAATTCATTTGTTCCATCTTGGACAAGAATAATGCTCGTCGCTGTTTGACGAGAATAATGTGCTGAAAACGTATTAAGTTTGCGGCTTGTCAAAAGTGAAGCGATGGGAGAGGCGATTCTGACAAACTGGCAAACCCGTATAGTTTCTACCACATGCTTCATTTTCTTCTAATCGCATTAATATGTCAAGAGTTGCATGTCACTTTTTTATGCTGCACATGTTGCGCTATACCATTTTAAGATCAAATTTGCAATATTGAACTCAATTCCATTGCACGTAAGTCAAACGTAGCAAGTTCACAGAAATAAATAATGCACATTAAATAATTTTGAAATTACGATTAAAATAAATCTGAAGTGATAATGCATTCTAATTTCACTTTATTTTTAATTTGTACTTTATAATCTGTTTCTCATACCTCGCGCGCTCGCATTTCCACTCTAGTTATGACGTATTACAGCTTATTCTATGAAGTAATCTTCTAAAATGCGATAAAATGTATGAAGCTACATACAAAAGGTATCTCAGTTTCGTTATTTCGGGATTATAATTCAACAGCTGTCTGCTAAACATTTCATTTTACTTACCACTCCTTCTTCCTTGATTATCAATTCGTCAATTCGATCCACAACGTAAAGATGACCATCCTCATCAAGCCATCCGTAGTCGCAAGTGTGATACCATCCATCTTTGAGAACATCTTTTGTCTTCTTCTCATTCTTGAAATATCCTTTCATCAACGATGGTGATTTCAGCAAAATATGTCCTGCTTCCCCTTGCTTACAAATCTTATCTTCATTTAATGGATTAACAACTTTGATTTCAACTTGTGGAAGGGCAGTTCCACACGTGCCCTCTTTCTTTGGGTTCATGCGATCCTCCGGGGATGCCATTGTGGATATGCCGCACGTTTCAGTCATGGCATACGCCTGCAAAATGATAAGACTTCAATGCAGTGATTTTGACAAATTGAAGTTTACAATTTAATCCAATCCATGCACATGGTAAAATCAAAACCAGCAAAAAACGTAATTGGAATTTTAGTCCGGGAGCTAGCGTGAAGTTGTGCAGGGAACGAGGTAGTACATAAAACTTTCACATAGCATAGCACACCTCTAACCTACTGCAAAACTTCGCGTCTGCCGGATCAGATCATTTGCTTTTAAGAAATAGAGAGGATAACACAATCCTATGTATTTCCAGTGGTAAAATTGTGACATTTAAGGTGTTGACTCCATTTTTTCGAATTTTTGCTCATAAAAGTTACACAAATTGGTATTTTGTTGAACTGGTTATTATAGAAATCATCTACAGATCATGATCTTTCAAATGAGTTATCATTCAGTGACAGAGGATGATGTAAAGTGTACAAACAGACACCTTTCGTTAAAGAATATCAACAATTTTCCTGAAATTTCTATGTTAAAATTTGCAGTTACACCAACGAAAAGTGTCTGTTTGTACACTTTACTTCATCCTCTGTCACAGAATGATAACTCATTTGAAAGATCATGATCTGTAGATGATTTCTATAATAACCAGTTCAACAAAATACCAATTTGTGTAACTTTTCTGAGCAAAAATTCGAAAAAATGGAGTCAACACCTTAAATGTCACAATTTTACCACTGGAAATACATAGGATTGTGTTATCCTCTCTATTTCTTAAAAGCAAATGATCTGATCCGGCAGATGCGATGTCTTGCAGTAGGTTAGAGGTGTACTATGCTATGTGAAAGTTTTATGTACTACCTCGTTCCCTGCACAACTTCACGCTAGCTCCCGGACTATTTGGCCATTTTTCGTTTTCAAAAGAATCATTGAAGCAGGAAGCATAGCACGAAGAGCTTCAAAAGCCTTCCCAGCACCTTAAAAAGCAGATTAGCGAATACTGCCTTTGACACTTCGACAGAAATAGCTTCATTACAGTAGTATAGCTACGTCACTAGCCTTATGGTGGGGAGGGTTTTACACATTTTTCGCTGTTGCTCCGAAACCCTAACAGCTGCGACTCTAGTTCTTGCGACCTTTAGCTGCTATATATTTCTGACGATCAATGGCCCGTCAGACGATAGAAATCCGTCTTTTCGCTTTGCTCAAGTTAGTGAGACTAGAATGGACAACAGCTGCTTGTTGGTGGAAATTTCATCTGCTTGCTTTCATAATGCGCCGATTGCTAGAGTAGATCTTTGGAACAACAAAATCACTAAGACAGGCAACCACAGAATTATTTTCATACAATCATTTTCAGTGACTGTCATCAACCGGACCACACAGCAAAGAGACACAGTCGATGTCAAGTTCTATAGAGAAGTTTGTGAACGTTTGTTCGTGAGCCTGCTAATTTTTTTAATAATGATCGGACGCCGTGGACCAACATTGTCCAGAAAACTTTTGCGCAATGATCTGAATTCTTCGAATCTGAAGGAATCGTGGCGATCGGAGCATTTTGAAGGAATTCAAAGCAATCCGCAAGCGGCGCACGACTATTTTTCCAATCTCTTTGAGGTATTATAACTTTCCTTCTGCCCACTTAGCAAGTTCTTGCATGTGCCATCGTTTTGAATCAGTTTGCACTCCTAGCAAAGTGATACAATAAATAATCTAATTCTGTGCATGCAAAAGTTGTAGATTCTTGCCGCAAGGTAATTTATTGCAAGTTACTTTGTCAAAATGCTTTTATATGCAAATAGAATTAAATGATGTCAATCATGAATATCTACAAAGCACACAAATAAGCTGTCTTTGCCATCCAATTGTCAACCATGGGAAGCCGGCATCGCATGGATACTGTTCTGTTGCTATGACATGTCCACGACGATCTACTGTCCTTAATTATTATTGAGTGTCGGATTTCTATGCGTCCAACCATCAAAAAATTGATTCTTATTTAAAAGTATCGGGTACTGCTTGAGACCTGAGGGGGATCAGTGGACGATTCTACAAATTTTTCATTTGCTTCAAATGAATATCAAGGCATTTGGATAGTTGATTTTTAGTAAAAACAATTGTGTTTACGTGTAGCAGCACATCGATTTAATCAATCGTTTGAGTGTCATTCAGCCTTCTTAGCAATCATGTGCAAAAATATGCATAGTATCAGTTGTATTGAGAGGTGGTTTCGCGATGTTTAGGGCTATAATAATAAAGGCTCAGATGAATAATTTTATTGAAATTGTTTTATTCTGTGCTGCAGAACTCTTGCATTTGTCCATTAACTTATATCTACTTATCCCCACTGGACATAGGCCTTAATAGGGGCCATAACTGCTACGCATTTAGACTCTCAAAACAGCTGTGGCGGTCTCAAACTCATCAACTATACTGCTGTGAAAACTCTGTCAACAGTCTAGTTTTGGTGTCCAACTTTGAATATGATGATAGCCCGTCCTCAGGTCACTGAGGGTTAAATCTAAATAATGAATTGAATGCATCATTTTAAAATAAAAACGACAAGTATTGGTCGATCGATGTCATGTCCGTTTTCATGACATATCTTCAAGACAAACAGATAAATCTAGATAAAACCTTTAAATACAACAGGATGAGAACTTGTCAAGCTAAAATATGAATGCATCAATAAAACTTTGGTCATCCTGCTGCATACATCGGAATGTGCAGATTATCATCCCTGTGTATACGGCATCACAGCAGCAGCAGCAACATAGGCGTAAACACATTCTAATGTCAATATCAAGCACTACTGAGATGCAAAATGAAGTGTAATGACCAGGGTCGAAACGTGGAAGATAAATTAGCATACGCAATAACTGATTATTATTTACACGATAATATGATAAAATGATTATTATTATTGCTTTAGACTATGATGAGGTTCAAGACTAAATCAATGTGGAAGTTCAAATGCTCGTTTACGCAATTCAGTGCCTCTGGCTGTTCATGAGGTTGAAAAGATATTTCTATCCGCCCTAAGGTTAAATTGATAAGGCTTGAAACCTGATCTAGTGGCCCGCCTGCTTATAAAGGTTGCCGACCTCTGGTATATATGTTTATAATCTCCATTATATGAAAAGCATTGGCTAAGTGCAGTGGAGTGCAGTGCCACTCATCTATAGGCATGCGATGCACAGAATCGGATTTTTTAGACGCCCATGTGCTCAAAGATAATGCATCGTCTTTGCACATTTCATCATTTATCGAAAAGGGCGTTAATTCAGTTTCTTATATCTTGAACATTTTCATTACCCTGTTGGCTACTGTTGAAAAGCTATTTGTTCTAATGATTCAGCAGAACTCTTGCATCATCGGAATGTGCATTAAATGCATTAAATGCATCGGAATGTGGAATTACCATTATCCACTATGTGTAGTGTCAGAATCGGTGTAGTAGCATTATTGCATTTCCATGTTTTACCTCCACTTTTCGAATTTTTATCCATCGATCTCCTGTTGTTTTATAATATCCATTTTTAATTTCCTTAACCTATGATGACCATTGTCTTATTGTATTTCCAATACCAGCATCTGTAGTCGGTAAGGTACATGTATATTAGACGTCTGTTTTGAAAATGTATGCTGCAATGTTTGGAATCTGTGGTATTAGTATATTAACAGTAACAATGAGTAGTGTTACAAATCTTAAGATTTCCACTTTTACCAGATATTGGGCCGAAGCTGATCAATTTTAATTCGTTGCTATGAGAAAGCTCCATTGAGTTCTTTTAAGAACTTATTAATCCAATGGTTACAGTAGCATTGCATCTGTACACTTGCGGATTGGAGAACGCCATCGGTCCTCATTAGGATTACTTCAATAAATAATTTGAATTAGTAAGCATTATATTCTATCATAAATGGCTGCTGGGATGATTTTCATCATCGTATGAGAATTCATATCGTTAGCAATGTCAAATATAGCTGTACATTCAAGACTCACCTTTGTTCTTTCTCCCATAACATGATGATGGATAACCAATGTAACCCATCGGATCGGCACATGCACTGCATGCATGCATACAAGTCATTCTGTCAGTCTGATGAGTCTGGTCTATCACTATAAATTTCCTTAAAGTCAGGGATGCGATAATTTCGCCGAATGCAGCCATGATTTGACTTCGTAGGCTTTTGTATAGGAAGTTCGCGAGAAAGCAGAGTGCACAGACTGCGAGTCAGTCAATGCAAATAGATAGCACCGGTGAATGCGGCCATGCATCACCTTTGTCATAGATCTTAAAGATGTGACTTCCCTAAATAAGATAGCTTTCCATTGGATTTTGTGCTAGATTCATTGTCCAAATTATCATCAGTCCTAGGAGAGACAAAAATGGCTAACTTACATATTTTCAGCAAGGCATTCGCCGTATGCATCGCTTCTATTGACAGCACGCCACTGGCTAATCTGTGGTTAAAATTTTCAGATAGAATTAGCAGATTTGTATCAGACTATAAAGTGACTGATTTTCAACATCTATAAAAGTGGCTCACCTGATAAAACTGGACACTTGGACATCTCTCTTGAATCTTCAAGGTAACAAATGTTTCAGTTTCTTTCGGCATCGGTGCACCTGCGTATGCGATATATCTGAGACTGGATAAATCATGTTTCATTATTTCTGGTGAAGAAGCGATTGCATGAAGAGTAGCAGGGGATGCAACTAGAATTGTTGCATTATATTCAGATATTGCAGAAATTACGTTCTTGGGTTTGAATCCTGGCAAGTCGACGACTTGGACACCGCGATACATGAAAGCGCCATATGGAGCATTGAAAGCGGAAGCGTAGCTGAAAGGTGTAAAAGACGCAACAATGTCGCCTTTACCAATAGGCAAAGATGCCCTCGCGAATGTGACCTTTAAAGCTTTATGAGTATTCATTACTGACTTGGACACACCAGTTGTGCCACCTGTATGCAGCATTGCTGCAACACAGTCATCCTCTTTGATAAGAATTCTCCCAAATGGATTCAGATCTCCAGGATCGTCGAATAGATTCTTTATATTCTTGAAGTTTGACGGTGGCATGCCAATTACAAAAACATCATCAACTTTGATGTTTCCTTTTTCCAGTGAAGCAAGTAAGGTTGATGCTCGTTCTGCAGAAGTCACTACAAAACGAGGCTGTACGCGCCCGAGATGGTAAATCAGCTCATCCACGGAGATGCTTGGTTTTATGAGATCTAATGTACCTCCCGTCGCCATCGTGCCATATGAAATTGGCGCATTCTCAATGCAGTTGAGCGTGAATAGAGAGAGGAACTGATCACATCCAAAACCTCTCTTTAGGAGAGCACTGGCTTGTGAGATTGATTGACGTTTGAGTTGTCCATACGTTAAAGTCTGTTGTGAATCTTGTTGAATGATTGCAACATCATCTGATGAGAAAGAGTCGAGCTTTTGGAAAATAAACTCAGTGATTGTTGGCGCTTCAGCAGCTTCATGATTCATGCTGATCGTTTGCTCCTCCACTAATTCTATATGAGGATTACAGCAGCACTCTGAAGTATAGGTGAACCACAAATCAACTGTCTACACTTGAGCTTGCCTGTGGATGTCTATTGAATGAGCATGCGAGAAATGTCAAATTAAAGGTCTGCTCTTTGATCACGATAAGATAAAAGGTCATTTGAGTGATAGATGCACAGTTTAAACATAATTTATTCGTCTGCACGATCTCTGATATCACAGCCAGCAAATCACTGCAATTGAAAACCGCAAACACACTTCGCAAATGCAAGCAGACGTGACAATATCGTATTTGGCGAAGCAAGCAATAGGGAAAATTTGCGTCTCTCTCTCTATCTGAATCTAAGAATTTATAAATAGATTTTTGCTTACATTGTTGTAATCCCACTGGGAAAGTCTTTATCGAATCGCTATCGACTAATCGCCAGCGAAAAACGTCACAGGGTTTTCGCTATCGATCTTTCTGTGGAGAATAGCTGACGAAAACTGCAATAAACGAAAATTCTCTATGATTTCTCTACCTATTCCATGTCGATTAGCAATCGAAAATTTATTTCGAAATCGCTATTTACTATACCCACATTCGCTTACGAATAAAAAACTATATTAATATCCAAGATGTGTAATAGAACGTAAAATGGGACTGTGTACTACAGTAAACACACACACGCGTAAAATGTGTTGAACCAGATTTTTTCTAACAAGATGATTACTTTGTATATACTCGAGTGGAGAACAGCCAACATATCTAGGACTTTTCCACTTTAGACAGGGAATGGTAGAAATAAGTACATTCATGAAGTTTGTATGTAAAATTGTACAAGCACAGATTCTTCGACAATGAGCGTTCTCTAAACGAGTTTATACGATGACATTAAATGATCGTTCAATGAAGGTGTAATTTAGCTATGAATAGAAGTTACAAACATGAATAGAAAACTGTCACACAGTAGCAGTAGCCAAAATTAACGTCACTTAAGTAATTTGACATTTCATTAATTACGTGCGTGTATATAATACGTGTATTTTTTGGCCATTTGCATGTATGGGTCATACATGTAGAAATAAAAAGGATACCGTAGAAGAAAATCTGCATATTACATAAAACAAGACCGAGCAATATCAGAAACATGTGTACAAGATTTGTAAAATACTTGTGTAAAAATTAATATTATAAATCAGATCAGATAAAATGTCAGTTTGAAAACAAAACAAAGACGATTGGCATGCTTCGCCAACATAATGATAACTCCGGATAAATACCTGCAGAGAAAAGCCAGGAGAGGACGCTATTTTTGAACAGGGAATAGTTAAAATGAAACACTAATGCATATATATATATATATATATATATATATATATATATATATATATATATATATATATGCACTGTCTCTACGGCTTTTCTCTACACGAATTTAAACTATGACATAAATGCTCATGAAAACTTAATCAATTATTTTTGAAAACCCTTAACATCATTTACCGCGGAGAACTGGTGAAGCTGGTCAGTCGAGTACATTTACCTGTATCACTTAGCCGTATATCGAGCATCGAATATTGGTGTCATCAATGACGAGGGTATCTGCCTTTATGGGCGTCTGTCGCTTATGCTTGTTTGGTGTATACGATTGGTCGAGTATTGCGGTGTCTTCACTGTCTGTTTCATCGTCGTGGGTATCTGTCTCTTTGGGCGTCCGTCGCCTCCGCTTCTTTGGTGTAGATGATCGGTCGAGCACCTCGGTGTCATCACTGTCTGTTTCATCGTCGAAGGTATCTGTCTCCTTGGGCTTCCGTCGCCTCCGCTTCGTTGGTGTAGATGATCGGTTGAGCATCTTTGAATCATCACTGTTATCGAAGGCAGCTGTTTCTCTGGACCTCTGTCGCTTACGTGTTATTGATGTCACTCGCTTCAACCACCAATCAGAAGCCTTCTTCAAAACATGAGCTATTTCAGTTTCGATTTTCTCCATGGTTGTACTTGGATGTGCTTTCAAAATAATCTCTTTGACGAGATTTTCCAGCGTTCCAGAGAACCTATTCTTGTCCATCCCACTTCTATTGAAGGAAGCCTGAACTTTGCGAACTATTAGGCCGTCCATAACTCGCCGCGTGGTCTTCTCCATTGTATCGCTTCGCTCCAGGAGTAGTCGAGTGATCTAAAAAAGGATATACAGTTACTTCACCAGGATTATTACTGTGCTCAAAATTTTACAATGCAGACCATCATGTACACTAGAAATGTGCAAACCCGATCAGAATTCGGGTCGGATTTACGAATACATTTCGGGTTCGGATTGATTCTAAAATCTTCGGGGTTTATTTTCGGGTTATGGATTTTTGGAACTTTATAAATTGATTTGATTTGTAAATATGTATTGGAATGTTTTGTGAAATTCCTTTGTAGATATATTCTACATGTAGCGTCTACTTATTTTAGAATGTTGAATAAAACGCATCAACGGTATATACACTCAGCAAAAGCTAGCCCCCTCTGAATTTTTCTGCTGCAGAGAAGAACATCTCGTCCGCGAAGTTTCATGAGCAGATATCAACCATCTCGCGATCACTGGCTATCAGATACGCACGTCGCATGTCAGATGCACTAATTAGATCATTTGTTGGTCTTATTCGTATAGGTCAATAATCAAATGTATAATGATTAAGTAATTCAATAAAACATTTGAAGACAACACATGTCTATAATATGAGTGCTTATCGGCTAAGATAATGTTATATCCATATTATGCATGTAATATAGGCTTCCGTTATCTGATTCATGCAAGGAATTCTAACAAGGAAAGTATCGTCTCTATGCAGTTCCAGAATCGCCAGCATCAATCCTATCTTTATTCAATCAGCGAATAATAGAAATAACGAGAAGTTACAGCATTCTAGCGTGAAAGTCATAATATTGCAATAGATATAATTCAATGATGGAATTCGTTAGTTGATTCTCATCAGACAGTTGTATAGACACGAAATTACAATATAAGTTTAAGGATTGAATGAAAGCCATATAATTGTCATAGTTAAAGTACGCAAACTATTTGCTTACAATATTTGATAATCGTCGACCTTGAACCTAAGTTCCTCATCCAATAGGGAAAAGCACTAATTGATCAACTTCACGACTACTTATGTAGTTAGTTATCAGAGAACTCTCGGACCTACAGACCGGTTTCGGGCTATTTGGCCCTCATTAGTGCAGGGCACCGTTTCTAGCACACAGCAGAGAGGCAGCAGCCGAATCGACCACGTCCCATCCGCTATGTAATAGAAAATGAGTTCTCTGATTTACATAATGGGTTTCAAATTCAAAAGATTGGTGATATCACCAAGCATTTAGAAATAAAATAATTATTTATTTAACATTATTCTACAGCTACTGACCTTATTGAACAATGATAAAGCTTTCAGACAATATTGACGGTTAGGAGTACTGGCAGATATCTTGCCATACCGATTACACATCTGCAATATATTTTCCAAGGCGAAGAAATCTTCTACACGCAGATATTAACTTCTCTAAAGAAGATGGTAGCGCCAGGTCCGCGTATATTCTTCTCCTTGTATATTACCGATGTGTAATCGGTATGGCATGATATTTGCCAGTACTCCTAACCGTCAATATTGTCTGAAAGCTTTATCATTGTTCAATAAGGTCAGTAGCTGTAGGATAATGTTAAATAAATAATTATTTTATTTCTAAATGCTTGGTGAGATATCACCAATCTTTTGAATTTGAAACCCATTATGTAGATCAGAGAACTCATTTTCTATTACATAGCTGATGGGACGTGGTCGATTCCCCTTAGGAGGTATATCCAGCTGCAAACATCAAGCAGCCGCTCAGACGTTTTTGCTGAGGATCTTACGCATCTTGCCACGTAGCAGGAACGTTGCTGCTGCCGCCAAACGCTACGATCCTGCTACGTGGCATTGCTACAGCGCAGCTACGTAGCACCAACGTAGCATGTTCGGTGGGATGATTTTACTACGATCTTATCTCAGAAACTATCTAAAATCATGGGAGGAACTTATATATGATTTTATGTACGAAATGTAAAAATTCCTATAAGAAATATGAAAACAGGTGTAGAAATTCTTATATATGATCTTACTACGATCTTACCTAAGAAACTATCTAAAATCATGGGAGGAACTTATATATAATTTTATATAAGAAATCAAGAAAATTCTCGTACGGGAGAGCAACAGGAGTACCACCACTTCTAGGAAAATTTTACGGTCCTGATATTGAAATTAATTTTGTTTCAAGAATACGCATGTATTCGCTTTTTAATTATGTTTATTAGTTGACACTATAAGCACAGAAAAGAAGAGATAACTTATCAGTCTTTATTCAATGGGCTGTATTTACAAAAGCCCACTAATAAGTTTTTGACAGAACATATTTTTTTATCGAAATAATTCTTTTGGTGAACCTTCTTTCAACTGTGTTACTGTGAATAACAGCAACAAACTAACCCTCTGATACAGATGAAACACATTTATCATACTGAACAAAGAGATAACATGCGAAATCCATAAACACACATAGCCTACAAGTAGGCCCACCACCGCAAAATTAAAGAAAGTACATTGTTATTTTGCTTTCCATGTAGATCTGCTTTGAACATTTGTTTAAACATCACCGACTCTGATGGAGGAGCTTAATTATATACTTGCCAGTTGAGTTCGATATCTTCCTTCGTCTTCTTTATTCAATCTGTGCTCAAGTATCTTCGTCTGTTCGACAGAAGCACAAACAGGAATGACAATTCGATCAGGATGACTCGGAAATCCGCCTCCAGTTTGCTTTCTTATGCATTGCAATACCTCCGTTGTTTTGCGGTACGTCAGAGTAGCAACCGCCAATATAGCCTCCGGGCTTTTGGGATTCAATCCAGCCGAAGACAAAGCTGTCATCACTTGTGATACAACACCAGAACTCAAGGCTCTACCTATTGAAGTCGACGATGCCGTTTGAACTTGATCAATCGAGCGATTATCTGAAACGTCGGAGACGGGCGCCAATCCGACCAGGTGCCGAAGTTTCAACAGGAATTTGACTATTCGATCAATCCCCTGACACACCAGATGCACGATCTGAAGTTGGTGACATGTGATGTTGACTGTTAGCGTTATCAGTGACGGTGGTCAATTGTTGCTCCGACCCCACATTTGAATTTCCAGACTTCCATTGGGATAGTGTAATAGGCACGGTATCGGAATGGGCTCGTTTACTATCTGAAATGTATATTAAACATGTACAGATTGTTTCATAAAAAATGGATCACTCTTAAACATCGCCTTAACTCCAACTTTGTCTAACTCCGCCAAACTTGAACGAATTTCTCTGAAATTTGGAAGATATGTCAGTTGTGCTTACTAATATCATTGTTGGAAATTTCAAGCATGAATATTGAGTTGTTTTCCTGTTATAAATGAAAAAGTAGTATAGTTTTTACCACCCATGTATCCACTTAAGCCAATCAACTATCAAAATAAGGCAGTCGACTGTCCAAATAGTTCACCCATGTATCAGAATAGAGCACCGAAGTGTCATACTACACCACCCAAGTGTAAATAAGTTCAGTCAAGTATCAAATAAATGCAATATATGCTTCTTAGTGTTTATTCCTACTAATATCTTTGTCCATAGGTTTATGAGGATATTCAAAGCATGTTTAATTGATGAATTACCATGAAAAAGGTGAAATATGATTAGGAGAAATTACTGAATCATTCAGATTTTCAGAGTTATTCGCCGAATATTCATCCATCAAGCTCTGTTATTTAACTGATCAATTAACATCCATATAGTAAAATTTGAGGGAAAAACATCATCTCATCCAGATCCGATACATATATCGAAAAATCAGGCCACAAGAAAGAACTGTAGGCCTATTCACATCAAAATGTCAGCTTTTTGAAGACAATCAGGAATATGTCTCTGCGAGTGAGCAAACCAGTGAGCCGCTTTAGATGCAGTTATGACACTAACAGCCTGTTCTGCCAGCTGTGTCAATGTAGCCAGACGCATGTCATGTGTTTGAGTCAGCAAGTCTTGCCGCACTTCCTCCAAACAATTTTTGAGGGACCACTTAAATGCACTTATTGCATTCTCGACCAGATTCAAGAATGGGGAATAGTGTGGTAACTGAGAAGCAAGTTGGAAAAAGTCTTCTCCTCTTTCAGCAGCCTGAAAAAGCCTCTGCTTATCATCATCTCGTTCGTCAGCACAGTTAGACTGATAATTTGATACTTGACTGCACATGTTGACTCTTGATTGCTTTATTTTGATACATGACTGCAATTCACAACGATCAGAAGTGTCCTTTCTTGCATTTGACAATTGACTGCACTTATTTGACAAGTGACTGGACTATGTGGATACATGGGTGGTAAAAACTATAGATAATTTGATCTTCAATTAGCAATGTTACACAAAATCATACCTCACTCTTATAAAATTACATTTGTTTCCTTTGTTATGTAATATGTTGTTCTACAAGCCAAAAGCTATCAAGCAAAACAAAAATAAAGAAAATCGGTCAATCAGAGCCAGTATAGCACCATTATTCATCAACAATAATGTAACTGCTACATGTGATTAAATGGACTTCATGTTCCATAGCTTCCTGACTTCGTTGCGGTGGTGTTGGCAGCACTCCTGATTGCTTTCAGCTAGAAATCTATCTCTTACCGGTTGAAAACAATACAAAACACAAATGAACAATAACGAGATCGCACTCACAAAAGGCAAAGTGTCAGCTGGCATTTGGACCAATGGCCGCTCTGAACTTCACATACAGCAAGGAACCATGAACTCCGAACGCTATGTGAATGTTTTACGAATGAACATTGGCCAAATGACAGATCAACTTGGTGATCCATCGACTTGGTTATTTATGGATGATAATGCTACGTGTCACAGGAGTAGTAGAGTCAACTTATGCAAGTCTCAATTAGGGCTTAGGACATTATCTTGGCCAGCTCGTTCTCCTGATCTGAATCCCATAGAAAATGTATGGAGTATTCTAAAACGTAACGTTCGTCGTTCACTGCTACCTACAGATGGCGTATCACAACCTACGTCACTGTTAAAAAGAGAGTGGAGAAAGTTAGATCAGTCAAAAATCAACGATATCATCGAATCAATGCCTAGACGAATTGGTAATGTCATTGACAATAAGGGTAGGGCCACAAAATATTAGCTTCTTAAGAACCGTTACTGTATCATAGCTTATCAGATTATATAAGGACATTTAAATATATTAGGGACATGAAATAAAATGAAAAATGCTTTCTATATCATACTTATGTTTTATTTAGTCAAATTTTAGAATGATCCACTATTTATGAAACGGACTGTACTTAAGAAAGCTTGACGTATTTGTGTTGTCAATAGAACAGGTGTAAATATTGTTTAGATTGCGAGTCGAATTGAGATGTTATTTTTACAGGAATATCTGTAATCAACCATTTTCTAGTCTAAATATACGGGGCTGATCAAAAGTCGCTTCCCTATTTCGATTAGTCCTCAAATTAGTTATATGACCGTGATTAAGATGAAAACCACTGTTTTTGTGAGACAATGTATAGGAGTTTTACTGCACATAACTAAAAATTCCAGTCACTATCAGAACGTTTCAAAAAATACAATTTTTATGACCTCATAATAAAGATATGTAGCATTGCGTAATAGCATAAGAAAAGAATTCTTGTTCACATTAGGTGACCGATAAGTCCTCCATTTTCATGTTGAATCAATCCCAGCCGAGGAATAATGTTCGTCACAACATTTTCCAGTTTGATATCTTCGATTTCACTTATAAACATCGATATCCGCTAGTGCAAATCTTCAAGACTGGAAAGTCTGTATGAGTGGTACACTCGTACCTTATCCATTCCTCAGAACCAACAATCCAGTGGCGTTAGGTCTGGGGATCTAGGTGACCAAACGGTTCAAACTCCTATGGCAATAATGCGGTCTTCGGAAAAGTTCTCTTTCAGGAAATCCCGGACAGTGACAGCAAAGTGAGGCGGAGCCCAGTCCTGCTGGAGCACTGCACTGCGCATTTTTTGTTTCTGCCTTAATTGTGGAACTGCATGATCACGGAGAAGAGCAAGATAGCTGTCGGCAGTGACAGTTTTTTGAAAGAAATGTGGTTCAAGCTTGAACTTGCCACTACGATCCATCCACACACAGATCTTTAGCGAATAAAGATGCCGCTGTACAGTTTGTGTTGGCTTCTCAAAAGCCCAGACTACGCAGATGTGCGCATTGACAGTGCTGTATAAAGAGAAATAGGCCTCGTCAGTCCACAAGATGTTCTGGATGATGTCCCCGTTTTCCAAAAGGTGTTCGGTAAGCGTTAGTTGTTTTATCATATCATCTTCTGTTATAGACTGAGTCACTGTAAGTTTGTAAGGGCATACACGGTGGGGCTGAACCAACTTTTTAAATCAACTTTTAGTGCCCATCAATCAAATTGATAAAATATTGATCCGTATTATCATAGAACATAAAAAATCGAAAAATAAAAAAATCATTGCCGGAGATCGATAGATAAGCGTAATTGACGTTAATCGATAACCGATCAATTGATCGATTTATACAAATTTCTATTTTTCAGTGCCCATCAATAAAATTGATAGGATATTGATCCGTGTTATCACAGAACATAGAAAATCGAAAAATAAAAAAATCGTTGCCGGAGATCGATAGATAAGCGTAATCGACATTCATCGATAATCGATCAATTGATTGAATTTTACAAATTTTCATTTTTAAGTGCCTAAACTCTGTTGACATGTTTTTGACTGTAATTCATGATTCTTTATTAGGATATTATAACTTAAAATAAAAATTTGCGCCTGAAAAATCGAGGAAATCGATTAAATCAATAAATCGCTTGTGATTGTTTAGTCGTTATCCATCATTACAGTAATATTGTACGTTTTACTGTAACGGCTTTCTGTTCACATGTTTCGTCATACCAATGATTTTACGTTATTCATTTAATTAATCTATTCATCACCTAGCTTTAAACATTCAGTAAAATGTGTACGAGTTCATCTAAGATACATGATATCGTTGTGTCATTTTCACTTTTCGCATTTAGCTGATGACAATAAAACCTCAAAGCACTCATTAGCCTGTCCATTGATTTTCTGAAATACTTCACTGTTGATCTATGTGTTATGATATGACAGACATTTAACCATAGATATCCTCCTGCAAAGGTTTGATACGCCGAACATATAATTGGCGAGCTTGTTACTTCATTGTTGGTGAATTGTTGAGTGTGACAATGCATGCAGCACTGATCGATTAATTAATTATGAACTTGGTTTCAGAGCGCGCGATTGACGCTCACGGAAGACACACAGTATAGTGATATCAATCGTCTGTGGTAGTGATTAATGAAACATTGTATAAGTGGTGATAACATTACATTAACTGCTTCGTCCATTCATTTCTTACCGAACGAATAATGCCACCAACACACGAGCAATGTCGCAAGCGAGTTTGCCTTCCATGTTTTGCAAAAGCGAAGAAGGACAATAACACTTTTCGAGCTGCTACTCCAATATTGTGGAATAGAATATAAAACTATGTGATTGAAGGACTGGATCCCAACGACGATAGACTACCGAACGTGTTATGCCCTACTTGTGTACGCACTCTGAATGATTTCGAAAATCCAAATAAGAGGACAAGAAAAGAAATACCCATCGCTGACCATCCACAACTATACCAGGTCTCAACTCGTGCTGCAGCGTCGTCTTCTCATTGTCTCTGCCACATTTGCAAGATTGCCCAGTCAGCTCCTGCAGGACTTAGTGGCGCTCGTGGTGCATCAGATATGACTAATAATCCTCGAAGCAAAACTATCGACAATCAGAGAATCAATGATGAGACCATACTTCGCCTTTGTGGAATTTTTTTCTCAGAGATTGGTCGAGGTCTCTCACATCATTGCAACAAGAGTTCACGAGTACTAAATTTGCAGAAAATGGCTGAAAATGGTTCACCAAGATCTAAAGAAAAAAATAGCTGCCAACATAATTAAAGAGAAGCAACAGGATGAACAATTGAATGATGAGCATGTTACATTATAAAGAACTGCAGGGAGACCAATGAGTCTCCTAAGATCCCCGCCTACAAATCAAGCATCATTTCTTCTCTCGTCAGACGATATGAGTTCAATTCAAGTTGATTTGAATTTGAGTACAAATGAAACTCTCAAGTTGGCAACCCATATCAGGACTGCGACTAAAAGTAGAAAAGCAATTACATCTCATCTGAGAGAATGTCTTTATGAGAAAAATCACAAGATGGAGGAATTCTTTGTGCAGGAAGACTTGCGATTCATGAAAGAAAATATGAACAGTGAATGTGATTGGGAAATCAAACCACTAATATATTGCAATGATGTTTCAGGCCTGATTTTGAAGGTAGAAAATCTTCGAGGCAAGTCATATGACCATGTAAAAATAGGAATAGATGGTGGAGCCAACTTTCTGAAATTTTGTCTCCTTACATGATGACCAAACCACAATTGACGGAGAGGCTACAAGATCAACATATTCTGATGGAGTGGCAGCAAAATCGCGAAAAGATATAAGCGTCAAAAAACATTTTATAATAGCTATAGTGCACAATGTTCCCGAAAACTACGTGAACTGCAAATTGATTTGGCACAAACTCGACATGAATTCCTGTTTCATTTGTCCGAAGTGGACTGTCGCCGGTGATTTGAAGATAATCAATATCCTACTTGGACTTATGAGTCATGGATCAAAACACCCATGTGCGTGGTGCGATGTATCAAAAGAAAATTTGAGAACTTGCGAGGTACTTCAAGAACATTTGGCAGCCTAAAGGAACTCTTTTGGAGCTGGTACAGATCAGGTAGTAACAAAACCGCAGCAAAGAATCATGGTAATGTCGTACATCCGCCTGCTATTTCGTTGGATCCAGAAATCCGTGTCCTTGATGTATTTCCGCCACCTGAACTCCACCTCCTTATCGGCCCTGTTACTCTGATGTACAAGGGACTTCAGGGATTGTGGAAACATGGAACAGATGAATGGGCGCGTCGCAGTAATGTTCAACTACAAGAACGCCAAGGTAGAATTTTCAGTGGAAATGCATGTATGACATTGTTAGAGAATACTGATGTGCTCAAAGATTTGAACTGTCCTCATGCAAATTACATAGTTGCATTTGAAACTTTCAGAGCTGTCGTGAAAGCATGTTATGGAAATCGCATGGATAGTGACACAATTACAGGAGGATTCATTTTGCAGCAACCTAATACATCAGATGTCATATTATGAAAATATTCCTCATGTTTGTGGACCTTCGGTAGTCCATGCATAAAGGGTAGTAATTCGCATTGAAAGTTTGTAAAAAAATTGTATTCCCTTTATCAAATGGTGATTTGAATTCATTACATAAGTGCTTAATTTGATTCATGGTTGTATTGCATCAGTATTTAGTGTCAAATGTTCTTCAGTCATTCTTTTATGATAAAAGGAATAATCCATTATTTTCAAAAAGCTCACCCTGATCAGCTTTAGAATTTTTATTATTATTATTGAATTATTTCTTCGCACAAGAACTAATACTATGGATTAATCTATATGGAGCTCAAAAATCTGATTATTTTGTTGCTCAATGAGATTTATGATATGATTAAGAAAACTGTTGCTACCTTTTGGAGAAGTGAAATCAGATTCCTATTTCAGATTAAGCTCTTCCGTCTTTTGCCAAAATAATCTGCAATCTTAATTTTCTGCAGAAGTCTCGGGTATCTTTTTGTAATTCGATGACATTACTCATAATAATGGGCGCAAACTTTGTCCCTTTAGTTAAAAGATTCCTAGTGTTACCATCTAAATCATTTGAAGATAAATTTACTGTAGAGACATAATATACTCTAAAAAGGAGGAAAGCTCCCGGACTCATTACGCTCAAGAGACTTCATGTTCTCCCTCCAATTTGCTTCTTCAGTGAGATTACTCCAATTATGCAAGCAATCTCTAGAATATGGAGTATATCGATGCCTTCGATCGACTTTCATTGACATTTCATACAAGTCAACGAATTGAAGTATTCAGTGAAGCATTTCTCAGATTTGAAAATCTGAACATAACGCCAAAAATACATGTCATTATACATCATGTTTATGATTTCTGCCGCAACCAAAATTCAGGACTTGGTAAGTGGTCCGAGCAAGCTTCGGAAGCTGTTCACGCAGACTTCGAGTCATGGAGCAATTACAAAGTCAGTTCGTTGAATCCTCGTTTTGGCGAGCAACTGTTGCATGCTGTTAGAGTATGCAAGCAAACACGTTTAAAAACATATAATTCAAGGTTTCAAAAAATGATTTTTTTATGGAAAATCATTGTTCTTAATCTTAAGGAGAGAATATTTTGAAACTATACTTCTTATTTGAATAATACTTTTAGCCTTTTTTAAATACCATAGTTTGTTTCCATAATGTAACAACGAGAATGATTTAACATATAATACAAAATATCTAGCAACCTAATGATACATGCATGCCCACATAAATTTAAATTCCCGCGGACGATACTGAATTTCATTACTAAATTTAATATTCGTCTATAAAAATCTATCAAAATATCTTAAATTAACATGAAACCTACTCGATATAACATTTAAATCAAGTTTATAGACTAAAATCATTACTTGCACTGTATGAATTATTCTTTGATTAATCATATATATAATTCCATAGAAACTGCTTGTAAATCTTAATATAATCAAAACTATAGTTGAGTACAAATCGAAACCAAATAAAAGATAATGATTGGATTAATCAAATGAATGACGTAAAATCATTGTTTTGAGGAAATATGACCAAAACAATCTGTTACAGTAAAACCTGGTAAAACGTATACCTACAGTCCGTGATGATAAATGTCGACCAAAAAAATCATAACCGATTTCCTCGATTTTTCAGGCGCAAACTTTTATTATAAGTTATAATATCCTAATAAAGAATCATGAATTATAGTCAAAAACATGTCAATAGAGTTTGGGCACTTAAAAATGAAAATTTGTAAAACTCAATCAATTGATCAATTATCGATGAATGTCGATTACGCTTATCTATCGATCTCCGGCAACGATTTTTTTATTTTTCGATTTTCTATGTTCTGTGATAACACGGATCAATATCCTATCAATTTTATTGATGGGCACTGAAAAATAGAAATTTGTATAAATCGATCAATTGATCGGTTATCGATTAACGTCGATTACGCTTATCTATCGATCTCCGGCAACGATTTTCTTTATTTTTCGATTTTCTATGTTCTGTGATAACACGGATCAATATCCTATCAATTTTATTGATGGGCACTTAAAAATAGAAATTTGTATAAATCGATCGATTATCGATAACGTCGACGGGGTGCATCTATCGATCTCCGGCAACGATGTTTTTATTTTTCGATTTTTTATGTTCTATGATAATACGGATCAATATTTTATCAATTTGATTGATGGGCACTAAAAGTTGATTTAAAGTTGGTTCAGCCCCACCGTGCATAGTCCGTTGGATTTCCTCAAGATGCGACGTACAGAGGCTTCTGGTATGGCTGTGTTGTGACTGACCATGGAAGATGAAGCTGCACCATAAGGAGACTTTGATTGCAATGTCGTCAGAGAATCGAGCACGAGTTCTCGTCTGTCATCCTCCAAGGATGGACGTCCACGTCGATGCTTGTCATGTAGACTGTAGGTTTCTTCAGATGTTCTCACCAGGTTGACAATGGTATTGCAACTGAAGGATCATACTTTAAATTCTGCTCAGTCTTGAATACTCGAAGTGTCAAAGTTGGCGATCTGCCATGTTGGTAGAACAGTTGAAGTATCAGAAGACGTGCTTCAAAATCCATTTCGCTTCTACTGCCTGTTAATCAGATGTGAATCCGAGTGGATTGTCGTCACAGAAAACAGATAAGTTAACTGAGTGAGTCATCGCTACAGATGACAGACTAACAATGGGCACAGTTTTCAAGATTGCATTAGCGAAGAGCACAAGTGAAATCGAAGATATCGAACTGGAAAATTATGTGACGAACATTATTCCTCGGCTGGGATTGATTCAACATGAAAATGGAGGATTTATGAGTCACTTAATGTGAACATGCTCCGCAATTACGCCATGTTACGTATCTTTATTATGAGGTCATAAAAATTGTATTTTTTGCAACGTTCTGATAGTGACTGGAATTTTTAGTTATGTGCAGTAAAACTCCTATACATTGTCTCACAAAAACAGTGGTTTTCATCTTAATCACGGTCATATAACTAATTTGCGGACTAATCGAAATAAGGAAGCGACTTTTGATCAGCCCTGTATATACATGAATTTGAATAAGTCCATTTAATGTGAAATTATTAGATGCCTTTGGTCAATAAAAATGCCCTGTGTTGTGTCTTGGAACACATCCTAAAAGTGCTAGTGTATCGAGATCCGCTTTCATGAGCTCATGACATGATATGGGATGAGCAATTCATTCACATTTTAACTCCAACTTCCAAGACCAGGCATGCCATTGCAAAAATTAAAATCCGCGGATTTAATCACTCGAGGGGGGCCCATTTACGGATATTTAGAATAATTCGGATATATGTTAAGAAATAGTGGCATATTCCAGGCTAAACAAAATAAAATAGTTCTGTGTGTCCTTGAGTCTTTCACATCAAACTAACCTTTTGAAAAACTTACTTTTGGAATGTTTTGGAACAAAATAAAGCAGGGGGCGCGGCCGGAAACATTCGGAAGAAGGAACCATTGACAATGATGGCAATTTTTTGGAATACACACATTCAAAACAAAGATGTTTTAACATTACTAATTTCATCCAGACATTGATTTGCACATTCTAGACATGCAATTTTGATGTTTGAGTTGGAATTTGAGGCGTTCACGCGTATGATCGTAGATGGCACTTATCCGCCAAAGCCGTACGAAGTGCGACCCTGGCGTTTCAGGGAGTAGACCACATCCATAGCAGTTACGGTCTTCCTCTTGGCGTGTTCAGTGTAGGTGACAGCGTCACGGATGACATTCTCGAGGATATACCTTGAGGACACCACGAGTTTCCTCATAGATTTTTTTTTATTTTTATTTATATCAATTTATTGCAAAATGCAAAAGGCTTTACAGGTTCAATTGAACACTTACGTAGAGCCAAAAAACAAAAGCGAATTTACACAAAATCTTTGCAAAAAGGTGAAAGGTCAAAAGTTCGAAGGCGTGACTTGAAACTGTGCAAAGAGTGGGAAGACATAATGTAGTCCGGGAGAGAATTCCAAACACCGATAATTCTATGAGTAAAAAAATAATTGCGAATATTACAATGATGACGATCAACGGGTTTCAGTTTAAGACGATGACCACGTGTTATAGATTCTGTCATAACGAAAAAATCTTCATAAGGAATGTCGACCAGTTTGTTAATTAATTTGAAAACGAAAACCAGGTCAAAGAAGATACGACGATATTCTAGGGATTGCAGACCAAGGATCCTTAGACGAGCTTTGTAATCTTCACAGTTGAAGTGACCACGTCGACACACTTGCTTGGTAAAGTATTTTAGCACTTTCTCCACACGTTTGATGTCTTTGACCAGATACGGGTTCCAAATCTGAGTACAATATTCGATGATAGGTCGGACGTAAGTGAAATATGCCCTCATGAGAATTTTAGGATCAGTTAGTGTAAAGCATTTTAACACTAGATAGGCGCGCGATATTGCTTTCGATGAAATGGTTTGGCAATGTAAGGAGAATTTCAAATCATGTGTAAAAATGATGCCCAGATCGCGAACGTCCGAAACCTTTTGGATAAGAGAACCATTCAAATGGTAAGTTTGGTCAATGATGTTACGGACAAATGTTATGGATTTACATTTGTTGGGAGATGGAGCTAACTGCCATATATTTGAACATAATGATAACTCATGTAAGGATTCAGTCAGTTCTAAAAAATTTCCGTCAGTACTTTGTTGAAAAATTTTAACATCATCAGCGAAAATTCCCATGTTACAGGAGCCTCTTGCAATGTTCACAATATCATTTATGTATTCATTTATGTATTCAGGGTGAATACCATACCTTATCCGATACATTTTAATAAAAACTTCGATCTTTTTATTGCAAATCATGTGTATTCTGGATATCAGTGGATGGTATGGATATCAGAAAGTAGGAAAGTTATAACAAATTCTCGAAATGACCACCATCCTGTGATACAGAAACTTCACAACGATGAATAAAATTTTTGTAAGAGCTTCTGATGAATGAAATAGGAATTTCACTCAGTTCCTGTTCAATTCGACGCTTGAGGTCTTCATTGCTCTCAAAGCTAGATGCATATACCTTATTTTGGATGTGACCCCAAAGAAAGAAATCACAGATAGTGAGATCGGAGGATCTGGCGGGCCAAGGAATGGGACCACCTCTTCCAATCCATCGATTGGCCAATCGCTGGTTTAGCAAACTTCTCGTCCTGTTGCTGAAGTGGGGTGGAGCGCCATCTTGCTGGTACACAGCAGAACGGTGAGGTCTTCGAGAAAGTGCTGGGAATACTTTCTCATTCAAAATGTCACGATAACGAACACTTGTCATTGTTTCCTCGCTGATGTCAACCGCTATAATGCCATGGTATGAAACTGCGACGAACACTGTTAGGCCTTTTGAACGGATAGGCACCTCGTCATAAACATGAGGATTGCTGTTTGCGTAGTAAAAGTCATTGTGGTGATTGACACGACCCGACATGTGGAAAGTACACTCATCCGAGAAGATTATCCTGTCGAACCATGAGCTTTCATCACTATTCTTTTGTAAGATAGCACGACAAAAATCCAGTCTTGACTGTTTATCATGGTCAAAGAGTTGTTGCATTTGATGAACTTTGTACGGCTTGTATCCATTCTCTTTAAGGGTTTTGCCAACGGTCCTTTGTGGAACACCGACTTCCCTTGCGATCACTCGCTGTGATGTGCGCGGATTCTCCACAACTGCGTTCACAATTGAATCTTTCTTCTCATTCAGCACTCGTTGGGAACGATTCCCGGAGCTTGAACGCGGTAAGATGGAGCCCGTGCTGAGAAACTTATCAGTCCATCGTCGTATTGTTCTTCCATCGGGTGCTTCTTCTCCATACTCCTCGTAGTAACGCCTTCTTGCTTGTTCACTGTTTCCATAAGTTACGCAGTAGGCAACGAGTCTGGCGTTTCGCTCGACGTCTTCCATTGTACACATGCATCACAGTAAGTGAAGTAATCAATGGTTAAGATTCATGTCAGATGGTTTGAAAATTTGAAAAAGATTAGGTTGATAGATATCTATGCCAAACAATGAATCATCAACTATCACCTCAAAATTTTGAACAGAAATCCATTCATAGATATCTTATCCACTGATAGGCCAGATAAATGCACTTTATAGACAATAATATGATTGTAAATTTTATTGAAATGTATCGGACAAGGTATGGTATTCACCCTGTATATATTAAACAAAACAGGCCCAATAACCGAACCCTGCGGAATACCACTGGTGATGGGAAGAGTCGTAGATAATGATTCTCCAATAAGCACTCTTTGAGACCGATCAGATATAGATTCAGAAATCCATTTTAACAGTTCAAAATCAATTCCAAAATGCTTAAGTTTAATTATGAGTTTGCGAATACAAACGGTATCGAAGGCACGAGAGAAATCGATATGAATAACATCAATTTGATTATTTGAATCAACTGCCGATGTCCACTGATTTAGCGCTTGTAATAGTTGGGTACAAGGAGATCTCATTTTGGAGAATCCATGTTGACTGTCCACAAGAAGGCTGTTTGAACTCAGATAAAGTGAAAGGACGTCGACAATCATTGATTCCATCACTTTGCAGACGATGCTTGTCAGTGCAACAGGTCGATAGTTAGAGACCTGAGACTTGTTACCCCGCTTGTGAATCGGAAGGATAACAGATATCTTCCAGTCACTTGGAATAGAGCCGGTCAAAAAAGAGGATTCGAACAAAAGTTGAAAAGGAATAGCAAGTGCATTAGCGAGATTTTTCAAAAATATTGGTGGAAAACCATCAGGGGAGTACGTAAATTTCGCAGGTAATTGATGCATTTTTTTAGCAATAGAATCCAGTGGAAAAACAACTTAATTTAAACCTTCTGAAATGATATCAGATTGAAAGCATGGAATAGTATGATCATTCTCAACGAAGACAGAAGCAAAAAAGTTGTTAAATATGTTAGCTTTGATATCATTATCGGCGGCCAAATTTTCATTTTCGTCGTATATCGGAGGTATAGCTGTTTCCATCTGTAAACCAGAGATTCGCTTGACACCACCTCGAGCGAGACATCAAAAAGAAACATGGCATGCCTGCAAGATAGTTAAAACTAAAGATGCACCGAATAGTGGTTTTGGTATTGGGCCGAATACCGAATATTCGGGCAAGGGTCGCCGAATAGTTAAAGTTCTGCATTTTTGAGTTGCACGAAGTAGATATTCAATTCATTTGGCCTTTACTAAGATGTCCACAATAATCAAGTTACTTACATCCTAAATGATATTTTCTATGAATAGAATGTGGCAAACGTTGCGCTATAGGCCTACAAAAGGAATCAGGCAATAGGCATATAGACCTACAAAAATCATTAGGCCTACTCAAATACATGTATGATAATTAAAGGAAAATCCTTGAAGCGCGGAGCCACCTGGAAACAAATCATTCGGATCTCATCGTTACTATGTTTTTTTGACATGTCAGTGCTACACTTATTCGCTTTTAGTAATATATTTACAATCTAGCCGTTAATTGCTGCGTAAGATGATTGCAACTGAAGTTGCCATCATCGGCACTCATGGAAGCAATTATTTCGACATAACAAGACTGTCACTTGCATCGTGATGATTTGAAAGGTCGTTGAGTTAACCTGATTTCACTGCGTAAAATCAACCAATCAGCATGTTAACATGAAGATGATTGGTTGAAATTGATTAAATCAATGACAATGATTCTACCAGATTCTAAGCGCATCCATCTGACGTTTGAGAAAAGGATTGGCCTAAGAGTCATCATGACCTACCCCTAGAAAGCAATTTTTAAACGTTTTTTCAGGACACTGGATTGATGATAATTTTCGGAGATTCAATTTTGTATTGAACGCCTCTCATCTTATAACAACATTTTAATAATTCATTTTAAAGACAATCATTTATTGGCCGAATAGTTACTATTCGGCCGAATAACGAATTCCTGAAGAATGCCATCATTCAGCCTGGCCGAATATTCGGTGCACCCCTAGTTAAAACCCAAATCATTAGTACATATATCTAAAATCATTAATACAAGACAACTCAATACAGACATATCTGTTTGATAGAAGGTATGTCGAACACGACCAATCGACCATCCAACACCCAAATACGAGGGTCATGTCAAAAGTCAGTGCCGAAATTTTAAAGCTCCGATATCATTGAAGTGATCGAGTTCATATTTCACCCTGTCAATCTTACATAGATATCTAGCTCACAAACGAAAATTCAGCGCGTTCATAGCTTTTGCTTTTGAATGAGAGATCGATTAAGATACGTGGCTACCTATTGCCTGTCGGCTACGTTGAAATTCAAATTTTTAAACTTTACAATGACAGAACATCATTCACTGAAACGATGAACAATCACAATAATGGAGTTCACTGCTGAGGAGCAACGATCGTTCATCAAAATTCAGTTCTCGAGAAATGTCAGCGTATAGGAAATCACAGCGCAGCTCTCAGAAGCATGTGGAGAAGATGCCTTCAAAGAAAGAACAGTGAGAAAATGGGTGTCCCGATTCAAGACTGGTGAGAGCTCAACGGCAGATTTTTCTCGTTCTGGAAGACCGCCCACTGCAGTGGTTCCGGAAATGGTGAAGGCTGTGGAAGAGAAGATGTCTAATGATCGTCGTTGGACTTGCGAGGAGTTATCCTCAGAATTGGGTGCTTCTGAGAAGTCCATCCACCGAGTTCTCACTGAAGAACTCAAGATGCGCAAAATTTGTGCTCGTTGGGTCCCTCATTGCCTCACACAAGAGCAAATGGATCGTCGATTACGAATTTCTCGTCAACTTCGACTTCGATATCGGCGCGAAGGTGAAGACTTTCTTCGTCGTATTATCACACTCGATGAAACATGTGGCGAGATGCTACGAGCCGGAACTGAAGAGCCAGTCTGCAGAGTGGAGGCGTGAAGGTTCCCCAACACCAAGGCCGAAGAAGTTTCGCCAAGGTCCTTCGAAGATTTAGGTTATGTTAATTGTTGCCTACGATATGGAAGGCATTTTGTTGGTGCATTCAGTGCCTCCAAAACAGACTGTGAACGGCGCTTATTATCGACGATTTTTCCAGAACCACCTTCGAGCTGCCATCAGGAAGAAGAGACCTCAACGACTGGATGACGTCATCATTTTGCATGACAATGCGTCATCACATTCAGCTTGAACTGTTCAAGAGGTAATTGATGGTTATGGCTGGGAAACCTTGACACATCCTCCCTACTCTCCCGACCTCAGCCCCTGTGACTTCCATCTCTTTCCTGCCTTCAAGTGTCCCATGAGAGGAATTCGTTTCGAGTCTCTGGAAGCGGTTGTTGCGTCTGCCGACCGCTGTATACGAGATGTGGTCATTTCAAAGCCCACTGGGGGCATTCAACAGTTACCAGATCGTTGGAATCGTGTAATTGAGTCGGCAGGAGACTATTTTGAAGGATTTTAATATAGAATACGTTGTTCTAATAGTTAGTTTTACTTTACACATCATCGGCACGGACTTTTGACATGACCCTCGTATTTACCTTGGTGGATCCCTGAACAGTACTTGAAAGTTTCCTGCTTCCCTTGTAGCTTTACATTGATATTCTTCTCCTTCCTTTCCCTGCATCAGTCGACTCTCCATCGTTATCTTTACTAACTTTCTTCAGACGATTTCTCGCATCCGAGAAATTATCTAAAAAATTAATTAGAATAAGCAACAAATTACAAATCATATTTCAAGATTTATGTTTTGGTTAATCCAAGGTATAGAAGTTCATACTCGTAGGTGGCAGTAAAGTACATCTAATCGTTTACATTTGACGATAACACGTCCTTACAAAAAGCAATAAATTATATTTAAAAAATTAATAGTGAGTGAGTAGGGGAAGCTGGGGTGACATGGCAATATGGATATTGCAAATAATATGCTTCACAAATCGAAAACCCTATTACTTTCTAAAGTAGCTCTGAAATGAAAATACTGTAGAGAAAGATTGCTTCGGACTTTTACTTTTTCAGAGCCAAAAATCAAGCCTATTGGCCTACTTAAAATGTAAAAATGGAACTTTTGAAAATACGTAATTCGATGATCCACCGCGCCTTGTGATAGATTTCAGATAAATCTATGTTGAAGACATTATAATTAGGTCAGAATACATGAACCCTGATAGTGTGAAACATTCTAGCCGGAGCTGAGGATTTAACCGTAGGCCTACTTAGGTTGGGGTGACATGGCAGCATCATTTTTTGTGTCCTTAATGGTAACTGTTAACTTAATGTTAATTGATAGTAGTGATGTGTTAGTGACTCACACCTTTTAATACAAGTTCACAACTAAACACCTAGCCTATCCATTGGAAAATGACTCAGAAACATCTACGTCAAACAAATTCTTATTTGTTGATTCGTCGTGTCTTCTGATTGGTTCATTTCAAGTTACAACATGCAGTGACAACACTTTCCCTTATTCATTTTCAACTTCGCAGTACACTGCCAAGGACGTACGTACAACGAGTGACACGCTCTAACTACTCTCGTGATGACGTGCAACATGCTCTTAACAAGATAGCATAATTGAAGATGCAGTTGCGAAAGTTTCATTTTGTTTCGTCAACATTCTTTTTTTATTTTTTCAAGAATATATTTGACGAGATTGCCTATGATACATGTAACTACGTTTTCTCTTCAGATAGTGACTCGGGAAAAGTATACCGGTAGCAAAAGTCACGGTATAAAGACGGAACCATTTTGCCATCAACGGATTTTAGGATGGATCAATAGGCCTATTCACTATTATGCTAAAATGTATGAGCTGCCAAGATTTTGTTTTGCAACTAATTTGGAGATATTTGTAGTAGCAGTGATAATGCAAGCTTAGATCAGTATAATATGAAAAGTTTGTTGATGTTTTATGATACTGCCAACTCACCCCAACCCCACTGCCAACTCACCCCAATAGTGGGGTGACTTGGCAGTTTTAGAACTTTTCTGTAATTGAATTTTTCGAGGTCAAGACAATAATTTGTTGCAAAACTGTCTGAAGCAAAAATATTCCTAATACTCCTCTCCGTCAACCCGTACTAAAGGAATTCTGTAATATTTAGTCGTTTGGCCGGGATGGGCATTTGAGAAAAAAACACTGCCAAGTTACCCCAGCTTCTCCTATGCATTGAGTCTCGCTCTAAATTTTTGATTGATAGACACGCACGCTCATTCCGTAGTTACAAGTAACTAATAATTTGAACACTTCACAACAACGTGGCCTATAAAGAAATGGTCATTTAAGTACATGTAAATACAAACTTGTACAAACTCAAACACAACTCAGGCATAATCATACCTCGTGATGCTACGTGTATGATACGTATTGAACATGTCTCCCAACTGCATGCATCAGTATCGTTAGGTCCTTCATGTCTCATCATTTTCATTTCTGCATTGGAACTTGGGAACTTGCATTTTGTTCTTCCTTCCAACCAGTTAGAGCTGATAATATCGTAAACTCCTTCATCCGTAAATTCAATTATGAGATATTTGGGCATCTGAAAAGTTTTAATGATGCAATTAAGATGAAGTCTACACAACATCTCACATTTACGGGTTAACTGATGTTAATAAGTCAAATTCATTGTTAGTAAGTGACATGACAATACGACTGTCATTCTCCACAGACAATGTTGTAATAGTTGCATTTTAAAACAGAAGTAGACGATGGTGCTGTGGGGTATCTCCATGCCATTTTACATGAGGTTATGTCAAATATTCAAGAAGTTCCCTCCTCTTCGAGCTTGTTGATTAGGACAACTACAGAGATTAAAAGCAAGTTCCAATTTCTTTAAAAATTCTTATTCTATATCTTCAGAAAAGTGTTGCTTTGTATTTTAAAAATAACACGTATTTACAAAACGATTTTGATCCCGTCAAAACCAAATTTCATCATATTTCATTAAATTGTTTTCAAGATAACAGACTGTAACAAAGTATAGTTGTGATTGACTGCTCTATTTTAAGCGATAGGCATGTGAGGCCCTTCTAATCTACGGTTTTAATGTGCCCTTTTAGTTCAATGAAAATGGGGTAATCATCCGTACCCCAGGTTCATCTAACTTGATTTCATACACCGATTCGAAAAGTATCACCTAAAGAAGAATTCAACCAAGTTAACGACATTTCATAACAGTCCCATGAGGGAAACCACTTGAATAGCAATGAGTTTTTGTGATCGGACAAGTCGAGATAATTCGGGTAACCTTATCAAAGCTGTGGCTTTCGACTGCCGATGGCTTGAATCAAACGATGAGCATTTGAAAAGGAAACAATACCGTATGCTATGAACTGGTTCGTTTTGATGCCTTTCTATTCAAAGAGAGAGAGAGAGAGATAGATGTTTATTTTCCAATTACAATGAAAATCATGGCTAAACATTTGAAAGTGATCGTTATAAGTTACATTCAAGTCAAGTAATACTATAATAATCAGCAAAGTCAGTCGACATGTGTCTGATTGACAATGATAGTTGTCTTTGGAAAAAAACTGTTTCGTCTACGTGTAGTTCGAACAATTGGCTGAATGAAGCGTCCTGAAAAACTGGATTTTGTCGGACAAAAGCTGTGGAGTGGATGTTGAGGGTTATTAGAAGCAATTAACATCAGTTGCATTGACGCGCTTTGTCTGCGCGACCTCAAGTCAGGAAAACAGGAGCAATGACAATTCTCACCACAAATGATGTGGTGGGCTCGACGCTGAATTCTCTCAAGTAGTTCTTCATCCTTGGCTAGAAGGCCAACTAATACAGGAGAGCAGTATTCTATTATGGACAGAATGAGGCCATGGTAGATGCTCATCAGATTTCTGTGATCTAGACAAGGTTTGAGGATTCGCAAGGCGTATAGGCGTTTGGATGAGAGACTGCTAATGTACTCGATATGCTTACTCCATTTAAGGTCAGATGTAAGGTAAAGACAAAGAATTTTCATTTCAGATACCAGCGTCAATTCGTCAAGAGTAGGCAAATGTGCATGAGGAGTTCTTGGGATCCAGAGCTGTTTGCATTTGCGAGAATTAAGTTGGAGACCCACAGATGCCGACCAAGTCATCATATTATTGTGCTCATCAATGCATGCTTGAACAGATCTATCTGTTATTGGCACAACAAAAGTGCAGTCATCAATATATTTTACGACAACACTTGAGGAGTTCAATGGGTGCAAAGATGCCACCACTAAATTGAACAAATAGGGCCCGAGGATTGATCCCTGTGGAATACCCGAAGAGACAGGTGCCCAATCACTTCTTTGCGATAACATCCTCACCGATTGAAATCTGTTTTCTAGGTAGTCTGCGATCCATAGAACAAAGCCACGAGGCAAGTGGTTATCCATGAGGCAGTTGATTATCGTATCGTGGCCAAGTTGATCGAAGGCCTTTGTGAAGTCATAGGCCAGAACACTGACACCGACGGTCTCGGTATCGTCTAGGTAGGCAGTTATGCGATCATGGATGCAAATTAAGGCAGAGGTGGTCGATGACAAAGTCCTGTTACCAAATTGTAGAGGTCCAAACAATTGCCGAAGTCTTACGGATAACCCAGTATTCAACACTAGTTTCTCGCAAATCTTTGCAAAATAGGGAAGCAGTGATATTGGCCGCAGTTCTTCCTTTGAGACTGGTGTTGATTTCGGCAGAGGTGTAATGATCGATCGCTTCCAACAATCAGGGAATTTTCTGTTCAGAATTGAAACGTTGATTACATGCGTTAGTGGCGGGGCGATAACATGTGCAGCAGCTTTACAGAGAAAAGCAGGAATATCTTGAAATCCAGGAGCTTTGTTCGCTTTCAAGTAGACCAGTGACTGATAGACTGAGTCAACTTCAATGACAGGACACCAAGAAGAGGATTCTGAATCTTGATAGTCATCAGGAACAGACGGAGTTGGTCGAAGCACTTGATATGATCTGAAGATATCATTGATTTCCTCAGCAGCAGTGACGACATTAGGGAAGGAATTTATCAATGTGCTCAGATTTGTGAGTCTAGATGTCTTGGAACCTTTGACTTCATTCACCACCTGCCACAGCTGCTTTGAACCCTTTGTAGCGTTTTGTACCCATTTCTGCTTTTCCTTGATCAATAGAGACTTGATTTTAGAGCTGAGTTGTCGATAAATCACGAAATTGCGTTGTCGGTATGCAGTCCATCGTTTGTTGATCAGGCTCTTCAGAAGAGGTGTAATGTACGGTTTATCTCGCGGGAACATAGTAACATAAGAAACCGGTATGCTTTCTTCAAAACATGTCTGTAGAGTATTGGTTAGCATCAGACATTTCTCATCCACGGATCGATTCATGTCGTAGATAGGCAAGAAGTTAATGCGGTCTAGGCTATGCAAAAAGGAGTCAACATGTGATTTTCTGAAATCATACACAGGGCACTCTTTATTGATTTCCGACCGAAGATCATTCTTTGGAGAACACATAATTGTTCGATGATCCGATGTAGCCACCGGTGGGCCCACAGTCACACTATACATCGTCTGTAATACCCTTGGCATAAGCATAAGATCCAATATGGCATCGTTGCGAGTAGGCTCTGAAACAGTGTTATGCAGGTCAAACGCAATCTCCAAATAATTTGTTCTAAGACGATTGAAATCTCCAGTCAACATGATGTTATGATTTGGGAAACGTATTAGAAACTCATCAATGTTCGTGGAAATAAACTTAATCACTTCAGACGCAAGTCGCTCAACCGAAGATGGGGGCACGTATATACACACGAAACATAATTTAAGATTATGCAAAATCAGCCAAATGCTGTTTGTGCCACATGGATTGCCACGCGTTTCGAAGAGAACAGGCTTGAGAAAATGATGCATCCATACTACGACGCCTCCACCGTTCCTGCCATCGTTACGATCGTCACGAAATAATATGTGGTCAGGGATAGTGAGAAAGTCATTCGAATGATCTGTTGTGAGCCATGACTCAGTAGCCGCAAATATTTTTGATGACGTTGTAGATATAAGAGTGCGAATATGGTCCATCTTGGCGAAAACACGATTGACATTTGTCGAGAGAATTATAGGATGGGGTTGGGGACGTCGACGTAAAATCACATTTGAAAATGTGTCAGCTCCGACCGTTCTCTCACTTTTCCTCGATAAATTGTAACATCCTCGCCGTTTTCCCTTCTCTGTCGAAGCTCAGTGCGTAGCTGCCTTTCTTGTTCCTGTTGCATGGGGGTTAGGTCAGGCTTCACAAAAATGTCTTTGAAATTGCTTGAGTTCTTGAGATTCTTTGACCGATGTAACAATTCACGTCTCTGAGTTGCACAGCTTGTCCTCACCATAAGCAGACGTCGACCATTTCCACGTGATCTTCCTAGTCGGCTGCAAGCGACAATATTGAGGTCTTGAATATTCAAAAAATTTGCAATCCTTTGCACCTCCTCCTTGTCATGCTGTTTTTTCTCCTCAATCGTTCCATGCTCATGCTCTGACAATCCTATGACAACGAAGCTTTTTGATCTATGTTGCCTTAGTTCCACCTCCTTGATCAAATTCTCTGGGGAAAGCGCAGGCTCCAGCTGCTTCATGTCGTGTTTCAAAAACTCAATTTCGCGCTGTTGTTCGATCTGTGTATTCTGCAGTGAGGCTATGCTTGTTTCAAGAGAATCAATTTTCACCAGCATTTGTGTTATACTGTTGTTAATCACATCTAACTTGCTTGATAAGAAGCTCATCAATTCCTGGTTGCCTTCCTTTATCATGTTTCTCATGACATCGGTGGACAAATCACCATTGCATGAATTAGAGCGTAGGTTTCGAGCGCTGCGATTGATACGCTGATCGGTCATCATAGCAAAAAAGAAGTTCTGCAACTGTTCAAAATTGAACTGTAGACTCGAACCTGTGACAGTGGACGGAACGGGTAATATGTCGTCAACAGAGCCCCTAAGCCACCGGCTCACAGTAACAGGAGTGGATTGTAAGAGACTCCTGATCGTGGAATGTAGAATCTCAGTGCAATGGCTGCCCGCACTGATGCGCAGTTCACAACCGGAAACGAAAAATTACAAGTCACTCAATTTGACAAAGATGGGTCTAGCGAAGCACAGCGACGTCCAACGTTGTTGAAATGCAGATGAATGTGTAGACGAGGCACTAAGCCGTCGAAAGGTATCAAATTCCACAAGGATGGATGGCGATGACACTTAATATTCCAATAATTGAATATCCTGCAGCAGAGCGCGAAGAAACACGACCACGTTGAACGGTTGGTTACCGTTCTGAAACATATCAAATCTGAAACATAGAAAAAATAATCTCCACCATAATACAGATGTACATGGATTATCAGAAAAATGCGAAGTAATTACGTTTCTTTTTATTGAACTGTGTGTGCGATAGGAATTACAATGAAATCTTCACGGTGTGGTATCAGTATACACTGTCTTTCGACTGATAAATCATGAACACGAGCAGGAGATAACCGATAATATCCTATTTTCAGATATGAAGAGCTGTACGGATATGAGTACAAATCCTGAAAGAATATCAGCTTATTTCCTGAAACCAGACGTTCAGAGGAACAATTGGAGACTAACACAACAGTACCGTCACTTCATAGAACACAATTATTGGGAGTCTTATCCGTTACAAAGAAATCATCTGATTGCGGGTGATATATCTGCTATATCATATTCATTATGTTTGTCACTTGCTTGTCGATGCTCGTAGAGCACCGTAGACGAATCTTTATCAACCGTAGATTTTCGAATGGGAAGGCCGAAAACGAATCCAACTTCCCATAAATGCGAACAAACTTGGTCAAATGAGAGAGGACATGAACATTATAAGAAAATAGCGTTGGGCCATACAATTCCAAACCCTCTTGTTGAAATTTCATCAAACATGCTTCTGCAATATCAACCGGCTCAGTGGATTCCGAGCTGCACAGGATGTACTTTATATATGGAAAAATGAAGAAGTAGGAAATGATCGTAAAATCTCCTCGGCAGATGTCTTTTTAAAAGAATGGGGGAGAAATACAATACAAATATGCGATATTCAACAGATTTATAATTGGAAATCTCAGATAGACCACGTAATCTCCGAGAAAAAATTCCAGGCAGACATTTAGACAACGTAGATATCTCATTGCTAATATATTCTTTTTGGGATGGGTTCAGGCGACACTGTAAACGTATGGTTTGATCTGTGAAGAAATATTTACAAACTCTTCGCACTACTCCCAAAAGTATCAAATGCATGTACTCTGGTGGGAAAGATGACACGAGTCCTTTAACAGTAGGCATCTGTAACAAAGGAGAAATGAATTTCTGATTAGACTCTCTTCCTGACTCACTTCTCTCATCAGTACGCTGGCTGCATATACCATTCGGTGGATAAGACATGAACCCCATGTGCTCACCAGGGTGTGTACAACACCCACAGCCTCCATAACCACTGTAAGATGTAATTCCTTGAAAATGAATGCGGGATTCCGCATCACATATAAATGTAACTGATTTTATAAAAACAGTAACTGATGAATGCATATAAGGTGAATGTGATAACTCAGTCAATTCCTTAACCAATGCATCTGTGTATGTTACAACAGGAGGTTTTCCACATCAATAAAACAAACCGACAGGTAAAGGATATCCATAGCTACAATGTTTGCTTCTGACCGTCATTAGAATTGGCTAAATTGAGGAATTCGATTAATGGAATAAAGGAAGCCCATCCATATTGAAATATAGATCAACATATAGATAGACATATAGACATATAGATCCATAGACACAAATCGATGTTCGATAAGATATCTGAAGTTTTGAGCCACACCAAAGTAAGAGAATCGACGATCATCGTCAATTTTTACTACTTGCAATTTGTCTGACTTGCTGATTTTTGCTTTTGACTTCAAACCATTTCATGAACATGGTACATCTAAACCATGTTTTTTAGAATAGGCAGTAGAACTTCCACAGCTCTTCGACTTATGGCAAAAGGAGAAACAAAAAGATATAAATCAGACACTAATGTGCTCGTATAGCTTTCGGTAGATGAGCTATTCTCAATAACAGGATCACAGTCCAAATCCAGGCATTCCTCCCCTTCATAAAATTCTGAATCAGAAAGTTCAGTATCACCCAATCTTCTATCATCTTCAAGGTACATGAGATCCGGCATATCATCGAAATCGTTCAGTAAATCAAATTCACTATTTAACTCTTCATGTTGATTTACATTATTACATGAATCTTCATGAGAAATGTTTGGTGAAGTTGCAATGGGGTAATGAATAATAAACCGATTCAGATCCTTAATACACTACCCGCGTTGTACTCATTCTGAAAGATGAAAAGAATAAATTAGGTTTACTTTATGAAGCAGATTAATTATCAAAGCCCTAGACCCATCACGTCACACCAGTTCTACCAAGTGGCCCAGAAACCCTGACCAACTTGAATTGATAAAATTTTTAATTTAAAATTAGGCCCCGCTATAATCTATCAAATTGAAAATGCACAAGTGTATTAGATCAAACATTTATTAGCATGGGACAGTTGTTAATAGGGATTTTACATTATCGGAGGTACTCGATTTGCTTCCCTCCGTTGGCAATGCACTTCATAAATCGATGACGCACACTGCGGCAGACTGTTTTGCACAGATTTCGCGAAATGGATGGAAATTCTTCAGAAATGAAGCTCTTCAGTTGAGAAATGGTTTTTGGACACTTCGAATAAACCCTGTCTTTCATATATCCCCATAAGAAAAAAATCTCATGGTGTGAGCTCAGGAGATCGAGGACTCCAATCAATCGGACCCCTTCTTCCGATCCATCTGTCAATAAAATGACAGTCTAAAGCAGTGATTCTTAACCGGGGCCATGTGGCTCCCTGGGGAGGAATTCAACATGCCAGGGGAGGAATGACGTACATAAGGAGGATTTGGGGAGGAAGGAGGTTCGAAGGAGTATTTGAGATGAACAGGATTTGTTGATTCACCGTCACGTGTGAGTTATCATCGTCAGTATTCGTTAATCGCTTCCCAATATTCAAGATGTTAATTATGCAGCTACTGTTTAATAGCTATTGCGACCACAGATTTAGAAGCTACCAATATATCTCTGTGTACGAGTGCTCCATTCCAATTATTTTAATTAGGGAAAATTCAACTACGCGGCTAAATGCATTAAATGCATGATCAACAGTGAAAGGAGGGTTATCAATCGACCAAAGCACATAACTGTGGCGATTAACGTATCCATTCAAAGTAAATTTAGACTCATCTGTGCATATGACATTGTCCACGAAGTTAGGACCATCATCCTTTTTTCGGAGAAGTGTATCGCAAGTTTCAAGACGTCGATCAAAATCATCCTCTGAAAAGTTTATGAATCAGCCGTGGAATATACGGTTTGGCCTTCACTTCATGGAGCAATCTCTGAACAGTTGAGCGACTGATTTCTGTAACGGAAGACAATCAGCGAGTTGACATGGGAATCATTTGGTTGTCATTAAGTTGTTGAAGAACTCTCTTTTCGTTTTCTTCACAACGAACAGACCTTGACCTACCAGGAATGTCTTTTCGAAGCACATGACCGAGTTAGGAGGACAATTGGAGCAGAAGAAGTCATCACACTAGAGTGGTTGAAGGGAGAGATCCTTGGGAATTCGTTAAAATCGTCGATTTTGACCATCATTTCTCTAAAACAATAGTGAGAATTTAATACTTGGATTACTATTTGGGCCAAACCGTTCCCGATCTTAGTTACAGACACTATGATGAGGTGACAAGCCAATGAGGAGGATAATTGGAGCAAAAGAAGTCATCACACTAGAGTGGTTAAAGGGAGAGATCCAGTGAATTCGTTGAAAATTGGAAGGGTAATTGATGTAAGAAAATATGAAAGGTAGAGCTGAGGAAAGAAAATACCTAGGAGAAGAAATAGATGTAAGAAAATAGGAGGGGTAAAACTGAGGTAATAATATCAGGATGTAGGTATGTTTTTAAGTGTCTCCTAATAAATTAGTGGATAGAGTATACACTTACATACGCAATGTGTTCTGCATCTTATTTAATTATTCAAGTAGATTTGTAATCCTCTATTCCGTTTAGAAGTAATTATCTAATTAATGTACTTACACTTATTACCAAAAATAGGAAAATTGGAGGTTTACTTGAAAATCGGAGATCTTAAGCACAATATCACCAAGTAGGCCTGCACCATACCGTTCAAAATTGTTTTACTCCACAGCTTACAATAGAAAAGCATCGGAGGTTATGCATAGGATGGTTGCGTACGAATGCCTAATTAATTACCGTACCTAGGTCTATAGCATATTTATGTCAACATATCTAGGTTATTATCAAGAAAATCAAGATTACTGTAGAACACTCTCCTCAACATCTCATATAAAAATGATTATCTACTTGTAGTGACGGTCCTTCAAACTTTTTAAAATTACTTTTATTAGACCTTTGCTATACTGACAGCGACATGCTGACAATCTGGAACATTTTATTGCTATCATCGAAGTTGTCAGAACCACATGGATTTAGTAATATGATAGGGTATTGGCCCAAAATGAAATTCCAGTGTTTTGAAATAGATCCTAAACTATCTCAAATAGTATCCTATAGAACACATGTATTCATTTTTAAACCCTTAGAAGATGCATTGCTCATATAAATAATGTTCATGAATATTTGCAGTGTTGTAGTCGCAAAATCAATGGTGGGACAGCGGTAAAATTACGGAGCGTTTCATGACTTTTTTCTTCTATACGGCTCATATATACGGTCGCATCTTCGTGGTGGGGGTACGGCAAACTCAAAATATTTTATTGGGTGTACGCCGTACTTCCACGTACCCCCTCCACTACACTGAATATTTGTGAAATACATGAGATCTCAAGTCTCTTATTAATGTAGGACTGTCTCGTCACTAATACTTACAACCGCCTGATAACGTTAAGTAAGTCTCCTTTTTCTAATATAGAAAATGTTTGAATATTTCTGCAATAAAACCATAGGCACTCATTTTGAAACTGAATCAATTCGCCATCTACATAACAATTCCTTTAGGGAGATACTGTAATATCTAAATATGAGCTGTAATAATTCCAAAACCATGCATCAAATTAACACAGGATGATATAGTTGGTGAGTTAAGATTTTCTTAGATGATAAACACCACAAATACGAGTCCCATACGCGCAAGGATTTAAGAACATTCAAACTCGATACTTTCAGGCACGTATATGATAAAGGAACAATGGATTAAATTTCATGACGATTAAAACAAAAGAAATGTTCAAATCTGTTTAGAAAATCCATTGTGAACTCCATTTCATAACACAGGTTGTGATAAGCATAATTGCAATATCACAAGATTCACATGATCAATGAAGTGTCCAAGAGATCTTTTAGAATGTCCCATTTTTCAAAGTTCAACCTTTAGACCGCAAAGCATACTGAGAAATGATAACTTTATGTTAACTATTGTATTTGCCTATTTACATGTGTCTGACCGCCTCAGTGCGTCAATCACATTAAGAATTGATTGAAAATTTAACATTTTAGAAATATTTAACACAATGATCACAACTATGGTCCGATGCATCTTTGGTCCGATGTGTATGTATATGTTGTCGCACTGATCAATTGAACAAATTTTTTTGTCATTTTCAGTATGGCATGTGTTGCCAGATATCGATACGTTCGTGATCAATAGAATGATGACTTTTGCACACATTCTGGCCTATAACACATTATTTTATATCACACAAGTTACAAGCAGTGAAAATAGTCAGCTAATGTAGATTCATCGCCAATTAAGGAATCTTGCTATGAAGTATAATCAATGCATCAGATCAAATGTGATGCCATCATCTGCTGTTCTTGATAGAAACTGGGATTATTTTTCATCTGTAGTATGTATGAAATTGTTAAACATTTGTCAATTCAAAAGCCAATACCTCAATTAAAACAGAGTTTCCTTCTGCTGCAGATGTTCCACTTCACATAACAGATGTTACTTGCGACTCGCCAGTATAATATGATTCAAGATAATTCACTTTCGTTCATATAATGACACATGGATGCATCGTTTTTTTCTGATTAACACACGGATGTATGCTGATATGAGATTAATTGATAATCATCCTTTTCTATGGAGATTGTTTAAATAATGCGTTTTTTAAAAAAACAGCTATGTCATAGAAACGATATCAACAGGTTTTTGGAACTAGAGGGAGCAGAATGTACTGGTCTATGCTAATTCTGGTGAGCAGTTTTGTGCTGTAAGAGATTCACCATGTATCTAGCAGAGACAATGATCGTCTTCAGCAAGTTCCATTTCGTAAGTTATTGCCATAATTGCCTCAGACTCAATTTTTTCCTTAACAGTTTGGCCAGGTATACTTACACGCCTACTGCTAGATAAAATATTTTGTTGTAAACAAATTCGGGGCTTTTTGACAACATTGAATTTCCTCAACAAAAACTTCGGCACAGCTATTTAGACTTCGAAATACGTATGTATAGACGAAGCTCTTGTGAAAAATTACTTCCACGCGACAATAGGATGCATTTATGTATGATTTTTTTCAATGAACTAATTATAATTAATGAAATTCAATGTTATCGAAAAGCCACCAATCTGTTTACAACAAAATATTTCACCTAGCATTAGGCCGCTAAATAATCCGACTAAATGTGAAAGGATGTTTCCACGCAACTGGGCATGGAAATAAACCTGGCCCGCTATTGACTTAGTTTGTTATTGAATTTATTCATCAGTTATTTGTTTCCATCGTACACAACAAAAGCAGACTAATTAAATTGTTAATATATTCTGTGGCAATGAATAAATTTTTGTTTGGCAGTATTATCCCACACCTACGTGACAGTCCGTAAACTGACAGGATTAAAAAGCGGCGTCTCATGGAATTCCACTTTGTTTCACATGTAACCATGAAATTGCGATTTAATTAGTAATTGAGACAGTTGAACTTCTGTATGATGATTGAATGGACAGCTGATAAGCACCTGATAAAAAGAAATATCTTAAAGTCGATAGTCGATAATTTCTGAGATGTATGACCTTATCGGCACATTCCTGTTTATTTCGTTAATTTCACTTTTCGATGCCACGGAGCATGGAATTATGCGATTTTCACGCATGAAACAGTAAAAAGATATTTTCGAAAACTTACACGCGTGAAGCTCTCGTGTTTTGCAACATAACACGCCAATCAAAATTTTCACGGATAACGCACGCTTGATTTGGCGAGTTACCGTGTTCCACACGTTATTTTCCGTGATCGCAGATCCGTGTATTAATTAAAAATTTTATGTGTGGGGATTATTGGAGTATTTAATTGATTTAGACCGATTGTTGTCGAAAAATTATGTGATTCTACTTTCGCCCACTATTCGCGAGAGAAAATTCGCTTTGTGAATATCGGCGAAAGTTAGCTCTACTTTCGCTATCGATTCGGTGGAGATTTATCGCCCATCATTGATATAAACACACTTAACTATCCATTATAACGATCCCAGTAACATCTCGTGTATTGTGAGTGATTTTCCAATAATGATTAGCCAAAAAATGAAAAAAAAATTTTTTCGTCATCAGATCGCAAGGGGCTTCTTATTCTCCAGCTATTCGAGTACTTTTTCCCAGTGGGATGTAATTGCTTCTTCGTTTCTATCGGGAGAAGACGATCAAGTTAAGCGCACACGCTCCACATATCACACAAACACAAAAATCTCTGTGATTTGCTGTGAACACATCCCCAGCGCATTGTGTGATTGCTTGAAGATCCCTGCAGTTCACAGCTGAGCGCTGGCGCTCGGAGCGTATTTGAGAGTAGTGACTTGAGACGGTAAAGTGTGTGTAAAGGTGTAAACGTAAAGATGCTCTCAAACACAAAAAATCAAAAGTATTTGCACTTAAGTTTCATGAACGTAAATAATTATTTTTGGGTATGCGGCGAAGGCCTCGCAGGCACGGAGATGACGCCATTGCTAAGTACATCATATGTGGAGCCATATTTTGATGAAATACTCCCATTTCATTTTGATATAAGATCTGTTTTGGCTCCTAATGTGTCATGAATGGAATTGTCGTATCAGGGGTTACTAAATTAGGAATTCTAGTTGAAACATAGCAGAAAATATTATCACTTGAGCCACATTAGCATGCATGGTAGCGTTTTTAGAATCATCAACGTTAACAGAAGAATCGATACAATCAAAATAAAAATGTACATGTTGATGCATCAAATTTTTTGCAATTTACTTTGTATAAATTTTCGAAACTTAGAATGATGTTGAATACTTACTATATTGATAGACGTATCGGACCTCTGATCTTGATAGTGGAAGGGAGACTGAGATATTGGAGAGACTGATTTGCTCATAGGGCGAGATGCTGCGGGGGACGTTACTATGGGTAATTTTTTTTGAGGACTTATGCGTCGGGGCTCAGGTAAAGGGGGCAGCGACTCTTCGTCTGATGATGTATCTGCGACAACCCGCTTCTTCTTTTTGGGAATCGAGCCCGTTGAATGAATGCCCGAGTAGCATCAATATTTTCGCCACTTGATATCTACGAGATAAGATACATAATGTACGTATTGACACAGAAACTCGGAAGAAATTAAATTAACGCACTTGCGGTAATATGCTGTTATTCAACACAACTTCATTCGACCAACATATCTCAGTTATTAATTCGCCATCCATGCGTTGTAGATCTTCTACGGTTTCGAATTGCGGGGAAGAGAAATCGGATGGATTGCAGACCACAACTCGCGTAATTTCAGGGTTATATACCACAAACTTCATCTAAAAAGGAAACAAGTGTAGAATCATTGTTATTAGCATTAAACAGATATTTTCATTGTTTTGCACAGCATGACAAAAATGTCGCAGGACATTCTGATACAAAGTTTTTATGTTTCTTAACCTAAATAGGCCACTTCCACGATAACATTTGAAACCGCATGTACAAAAACAATTGATGTATGGTACAGTACGCATTTGTGCAATTGTGCAATCTAATTTCTTTCTTCAAATTTGGTCAGATGAACAGTAAATATCCGACTAATGAGAAAGCATAAACATCATTTGTTTATTACATTTCGCATCTGATTGTCAATTACATGTTAATACATGTTGCATTAGAGGACACCAGTGTTCTGGGAAGAAACATGTTAAATTTTTTTACCGGTAGCATTTTGAAACAATTGAATGTTAACTCGTCATTAAATTAGGACAGTTTACCAACTCAAGTACATCGTCGAAGTAATAAAATATAGTGTAAATACTGTGTTAATAATATCATTATGCTTTTATTTGCTTCGTTCTTATATCACAGTTCTTCAGAAATCAGATTTGAAAAATACACACTACTCATATTCATGGGCCTGTTTGTAGAAGTGCTTCCGTGCCTTTGCTTCCGTTCCTCTTGAATTCCATGTCTAAGACTATAAAAAAATAAAAAGCAACAACGGCGAGTTTTAGTTCTATCTATATCAATTATGGATGAATAAGCATATTTCAAATGAAGTAGGCATAATGATTTGTACGTAGACAGAGTACCTAACGGGCTGGGCATATCATTTGGCAGTTCGCTTTGTAAAGACAGGAAGAAGAGATACATGTTCAATAAAGCAGAAATGGAACGACTTGTCAAAAAATTATATTGAGATTCAATCGCTCAATACACTTAACCACAGTATTTGGTTGAAGCATAAGGCAAAACCAGGAAATAATCTTTGTGTGGAAGGCAAATACACTTATTCAACGGTTTTACATCTTCTACGTAAACATTTTCTTCAGAAAAAATCCTATATTCAAAACACTGGATTCATAGGGTTGCGTGTATAAAGATTTCACAAAACTTTTTTCTTTCCTCAAACAGTGCCATCATCCTGGACCTTAGTTATTCGTAAAACTCCTGATTGATACAGGCACACATTGTTAGGACTCTTGTCGGAAAAAAAGAGTGTCTTTCTTTCTTGTACCAACTGTGTATCCTGCAAAGTGATAAAAGTATTCCTAACATGTTTATATACAAATGGAGTACGTTTTATCCTTCTCTTAATAGCGGCTAAATAGCTCTCAGCAAAAAAGGTTGACCAATCATCTAATGGTCCGTACATATTGTAGAATTCAGGCAAATGCCGCATTGTATGGAAATTATAGATCAAGCATTTTTTAGAAAAAAGATGGCGACAACGCTTCAGAAGCAAATAAAGGCCTTTTTCTGCATTAGCTGAGAGGGAAGACAATGTATAAGAGCAAAATGCATAAATACTAAAATGGAGAAGAAGAAAGTGTTCAAAATAAGTTGGGTTCAAATATTTTCGAAAAAGGTAGGGTCCGAAATATAAAAGAATAGATCGGAATTCAGTGGCTTTATAGTTGTTGAATTCAGTTGGTGATCGAATTCTCCTTTGAAATTCAACGGGAACATACAAACGAATATAGTTTATCTTTAAAGTTAACTCCTGAAGTTGATTTGAAGAAAATCTACACGGGAGGGAGAAATCCTTGACTTTAGTAAAATAGAAACTTAGGAGGCATCGACATACGCCCAAACATATAAGGTGTTGGTACTCAGGAGGAAACAAAGTTCTAAGACCTAAAATAGGAATGGTCAGTAAAGGGGACTGCAATGTTTGGTTGCTTTCCTGAACACGTTTGTATTCCGCATCTGAGCGATTTTCACCAACTGATGTTCGGACAGTTACTCTTCCTTCAGTGGTGAATCCAACAGTTTTACAATATGCACAACCTTCTCTGTGCCCATGGTAATGCACACTTGGCAAAAATGCCCTCGCAGGAGCGTCGCATAAAAATACAATTTCTTTCAATGTATAAGTGATGTTATCCACTGATTGTCCATGGCACCATGTTACTAAGTCATTTACAAATTTTTCGAGGAAACTAAACAAATCAGGTTTACCGTTTCCTAGGAAAAAACCTATAGGGAACACATAAGAGTGGACATCTCTTACAGAAACGAGAACAGGCATTAAACTTAGGTTACAACTTTTACACACAGGTACATTGTCAATATTAACTTTTAGTCTAAGAGCAACGTTAATTTGAATACTAGTTTTGAAAACGTTCTGTCGCATTGACTTTAGCATAGATAAAATGCCATAATAACATAACTTCCCATTTCTTATACTTATTTCTTCACAAGATCTCGATTGTGAGCGCTTCTTAAGGTGGTACAGGGAGGGGACGGTGAAACCGTGTCGTTGAAGTTGTAGTATAGCAAGCAATGCTTTCATACAGACTTCACTGAGTGAAAAAAATACGAAAAAGTTGAATAAGTCATCCAAACTTGGGTTTACATCCGAACCAATGTCCATATCATATTCATCTGTTTCGGACTCTTCTGTTTCAGATGAAATTATTGGTAAGTCATATGTAGATTCATAATCACTTTCAATTATGGGATAGTCTTCAGTTGGTTCATCACACAAAGCAGTACTTGTAGTCGGTCGTTCGTGGAAACTGTCCACCTCACCTGCAAAATGAACATGAAACGCATAAATGATTAGCATTGCTGAAAGACTGAAGTGTAGTAAACATATGACGTAAACACATTAGTTGAAATATAACAAATTTATTCAAGGGCTATAATGAAATTGATATGAAATATGGAATTATATATGGAATTGAAATGCACCAAACTCTATCGCAAACATGATTATCTCTTCTGACCTATCTCAAGAACCGCTGCTTGGATTTTCATAAAATCGCAGATTCTGACTCAGCACATCATTGCCATAATACATGCAAAACACCAGGACTGTACTACAAATTATTCAAAAAATATGCGTGACCATATCCTTCGAAAGTGTGGAATTGACAGACTTTAACCTGATACATGTAAACAATAGGAATATTGATATAACAAATTTGAATATCTGTTTTACTCAAACATTCTGGCATAGAAGTATCATATTAAGAAATACATAAATTTCCATAGAAAATTATTCGATACTATTAACAACATACGGTGTATCTGAACTCAGTTTTAATTCACCATCACTTGCAAAACAATTTTAAAAGATAGAACATTACACAATGAATCCTTAGTAATGTGTCGCTGGCATTACGTTTGACTTTGACAAAATACTCTGATTTTTCTCAAAAATGAAATGGCTCCATTGATAATTCTTGATGTCTTATTCCATAGTGGTAGAGAGCCTTTAATTAGTCAATTTTCTATTAATTAATTCTTTTGTATGATATTTATTAAGACCGTCGAATATGTATTATTACTTCGCTTCGAGCAACTTGGCGAATTACTTGTTGTACATGACCTGATAGTTTTCGACATTTATCGTTTTGTAAATATAATCAGTCGACGACTAATCAAAGGACGTAAAACTTACTAGATTGTTGAATCAGTTCGTCAATCCATTTTCTCTTACGATATCTTTGCACGCGGGATGTCATGATTGTTTACAGAATTCGAAACCGAAAGAGTAACTTGAATCTTTCCACTTAAACACCGTATGAATGCATTATGGTTGTATTCTGAATAAATTTATATTTTTATTTTGGTTTGCCGTGGCTATGTATCACTGGATATAGGTCAATAACGTAATAAAGCTCCGAGGTATGAGAGCTACTCAATTTACATTTTTATTAATACTCAATGTGGTAGGCTAATGAAATACAGGGTCATTTTAAAGAAACCGAAGTTTTCATAAGAATGTGAGAAAAACAAGCTGTGAATGTAGTAGTACCTTACATTTTTGGGAACCTAAGATTATCGGATTTGCTAAAAAATATATGTGTAACAGCAGAAAAGAAACGAGATTTTATGTGAATCAATTATATTTTGGGTGAATGTGGTTACCTTTCTTTTCAATACAGTATTGAAACCGCATAGGGACTGATTCACAAGTTGCTTGAAATATCTTGATCGAAATGTCATTCATAGCCGCCCGTACCCGTTCTTTGAGTTCCTCCAAAGAACGCGGAGAAGGAGTGTACACATTGGCTTTCAAATAGCCCCAGAACCAAACGTCAGACGGATTTTAGTCAGAGCTTCTTGGAGGCCATTCCGTGGGAAATCCCTTGGAGATGAATCTCTCCTGAAAGATTGATCTCAGAGTCAGCTTACTAGGGTTTGATGTGTGAGGTAGTGCACCATCCTGTTGCATCCATATCTTCTTCAACATTCTTCTCTGAGTCAAATTAGGTTTCACATGATCGGTGATCACTTGCTGGTATCGTGCGTGCGGAGTTCACAGTTACACAGTTCACACTTGCTTGACTAATGCCGACGTCTTTGCTGACTTTGGCAATGCTCGTTCTTCCGGACGGTGCATTCTCCGTGATGCAGTCTCCGTGATCAGACTGCATATATATTCCTTGCATGGATATACATACAATTTTTTGACAATAATGCCTTTGCATAATCAAACATTTGTTCATTAACTTAAGAACAAGCTTTCTCCGATCCTTTAATTTGGAACTATTATCATGTAAAGTTGAATTAACCTCGTATTGATTTATCACAATCAACAATAGAATTTTCATTCATTTGATTTATTAACTCTTTTATTCCTATTTACATCGTCCACATCATCCATTAGCGTATTCCTAAAAATCCCAATGAAATAGATCGACGTCAGTAATATTATATTAACCGTCCTAACGCACCATTAAAAAAAACGAAAAATGACGTACCTGCAAAATAAGAAAAAATCAGCCCAAATCAGAACCGTACCTGAGGTAAACCTTGATCCAAAATGCAAATTAGGGACCTCTTAAAAATTAGCAAATCCAAATGCAAATTAGGGTCCTCCTGAAATTAGCAAATCAAAACGAAAAATAGGGACCTCTTGAAATTAGCAAATCAAAAATGCAAAATAGAGGCCTTCTGAAATTTGGCAAAAACAAAATGAATATGAACAAAAATATTCATTTAAAAATGAAAGATGTAAAAACAAAAGAACCATCAGCCCCTTCATATCCTTCATTATCATATGAAATGGATATAACAAAACACAAAGATAGAGTCAGGTACATGAAAGATAAGGAAGCGCAACTATTGTTAAGATTAGAACATTATAATAAATTAAGAAAGAGATGGACGATAGTTAAGAATGTGACACAAGGCGTTGTAGCGTTTTTAACAATTTCTTTAGGCGCTCTTACTATTGTCATTTCATCTGGCGTTTTTACAATTCCTGTTGTTGCTACAGCTTTAACAGGTACAGGTGTTTTCACAACGTCACTTGCAACAGTGATAGATAAATCTGTAATGTCTAAGAAGCGAAAATCCTTAAGTAAGAAACATGCACATGTCAAAGAAGTATATGATAAACTACATTACTACTTCCAGAGAGTGTGTGATGACAATGTTATTACGTTAGATGAGATTGAAAAATTTGACCAAATAGCTAGAGAAGCAACTAAAATTCCTGTTAAATCTCAAGACAAAGTAGACAATGAAACTTTTTTAGAAGACCTAAGAACTTTATTAAAAACGGTAGAACAAAGTTCCATAGGACAAAAATAAGTTGTTCAGTAAAGTGTTTTTGTTGTGTGCCAATGATACCACAAAATTCAAATATTATCTTATAAAATAATGAATACAAAAGAGACAAATGAGGCAAAAATAAAACAACTAGAAGAATTAATAAAACAGAAAAATATTATGAAGAAAAAACATAGACAATATCGAATGCTACAAGCTGGTGCTCAATCTGATATGTTAGAAAAAATGCACCTAGCTGAACAAGTGAAAACTGATTTTGAAAAAACTATTGCACCACTCAAAACTCTTGAGAAAGAACTCGCAGTTCATGATAAACGAATTGATATATCTAATCCAGTGCAGAAAACCTGTGCAGAAGGATGATTATGGTTTGTTAGAAGCAAACATAGACAAGAAATTACCGAAATCTATGTTATTTGAACATTCTACTTCATTTATAGAGGGAAAGCCATTTCTTAGATTTTACTTAGGTGGTGAAGAATTATTTATAAATATTAAAGAAAGTATAATTTTCACACCAGACAAAACAGCTTTCAGTTTAGACAGAAATTTCGTGGATTTATTAAGAGGAGCGGATTTAGATAAATATCATACTGATGATATACTGAAATACAAAACTGTGTGAGATAAGGTTGGAACTGCAAAAACTCTTGAGCGTTATAAAAATTTGAATGGCTTATTATTCAAAACGACTAGTACCAGTAAAACAAGAACAAAGATACCAATGCTAACAGCTGCTTCGCCAGCAAGAACTGGTTATTCAACACCGACCGGTTATTCAACACCAATGGCTGCTTCTCCAGCAAGAACTGCTTCTCCTGCAAGAACTGGTTATTCAACACCGACTAGTTACCCAAAAACAGGAACAGGACTAAAAGAGACAACGGTTTTCCTGTCCGATGATCCGCAAGAATTAATAAACAGATTAGAGATTTCATTAGCTGCAACAAAAGAAGGACATAACTCTAGTTTTGACGAAATACATGCAATCTCAAAAAGACTATTAGAAAAGAAAATTGTAAGTGAAAAAGAATACAAAAGCTTATCTAAATTTTTTGGTTAAAAATTTCTTCGGCAGAACTAGAAAAAATTAATAAACATTTAGAAAATTTAATCGAGATTTTGTCCTTATCAAAATTTAGTACGTCAGTAAAATTTATAGCAACTACGTCCTCGCATACTTGTAATTTAGACCCTATTATTCACTTAAAACAAGACAAACATTATGAAGTAGTATTAACTAGTTTTTCAACATTTAACACTATACAAAATATTATCAAAGATGTAAATGACCGATTTAAATATTCAAATGACAAAGGTAAAACTTGGAAAGAATTAACTTTTCTTCCTGGATCTTATGAAGTTGAATCGATTTCCAATGAAATAAAAAGACATTTAGGCATTCAATTTAAAGACAAGAAACAATTACATCTCGCAGTTGAACCAGCAGTAAATAAATTTTCTCTTACTTTAGATGAAAATCATCAAGTTGATTTTGATATTGACAAATCTTTATCAAGACTATTAGGATTTAAAAAGAAACTCTATGCACAAGGTTTTCATATCAGTGAAAATATACCTAAAATAACTGAAATAAATTCAATCAACGTTCAATGTGATATTATAGAAGGTGGTTATGTTAATGGAAAGCTAACAAATAATATCTTCAGTTATCCAGCATTTACAGTTCCGATTGGTTACAGTTTAAATGTAATCCCAAAATCACTAATATATTTTCCAGTTACACGAAAAACAATTAATTCAATTACCATTAGAATAACAGATGAGAAAGGAAAGGTAATAAATTTTGGAGACGAAGAGATTATGATAAATCTATTATTACGAGAGGTGTAATTAAAAATATTGACTTAAAAATGAGTGAAAGCAGTTCTGAAAAATATCCACTAAACAAGAAAGTGAAATTCATTCATCATCATAACTTGTCAAATAAAGTTTTATCAGTTATCTGTGGAAGGTCAGGTTGTGAGAAAACGTATCTATTATTTGAAATTCTCACGACACCCAAATTTTTGGACTATAACAATCTTATCATTTATACAACAACAGCAGAACAACCTATTTATCAATTTTTGAAATATGGTTTTGAAAATAATCTTGCAAAATCAGCTATAGCTTCACTGTTTGAAGAATATGAAAAATCGGAGTATGAAGAAGAAATAAGTTCCTGGTGTGAAGAAGCAACGAAAAATAAACGACTAGTAGAACCCAATACAAATAAACACATATCGATACAATTAATAGATGATAGTGGCAATATGCAAGATCCTAGTAAACTAAATAAAACGAAAAAACATTGTGTTGTGTTTGATGATTGTGTTAATAACACAGATCAGGCAGTTCAGAGAAATTATTTTACAAGAGGACGACACAATAACTGTAGTGTCTCTTATTTGACACAAAGTATGTATTCACTAGATGGCAGCGTTATTAGAAAGAATGCTAATATTTTTATGCTTTTCGAAATTAATCCAAGAAACCTAAGTGATTTGTTAAGAGACTTATGTATAAGCGATAAAGAGGAGTTTAAACAATCTTGCCGTAATGCTTGGGCAAACGACTATGGTTTTATCACAATCAATATTGATAAAAAAGTACATGATAGAGTTATAGAACAATTGTTCTCTGACTAGATGTTAATGAAATTAAAAAGGTAAAGTAATTATTCCATCTGATAAAATCTTTCTTTTATCATCAAATGGATCTAATGCTAATTTATGTTCCTCTTTTAAATACATTTCATGTTTCTTTGAATTAAGTCTATAATTACATGCTGTTTTTATTTCATTATTAAATAATGCATTCTTATAATCTTGAAATGTTATTTGGTTAGCCACTGATGCCTTTGAAATTCCTTTTAATGTTTTATGTGTTTTAATATTATTAGTTGTCTTATAACAATAACATTTAGATCTTAAAAATATAGCTTCTGTTATGTACTCCTCATTTCCTAACTCCTCTTTCACTTTACATAAATCAGAAGGATGAATGATATCTTTTATTTTATCTATTTCTTTATCAAGTGAAGAATTATACGGTATTATTAATTCTAAGAAAACAGAGTCGGTATCACTGAAATGTAACTTATAGTTCTGACCATAAGCAGGTGCTAAATGATCATATATAAAACTGTACATAAATAACTTAGCTAGTTCCAATATAGTGAATCCTATAAAATTAAACTTGTCATGTTTTACAATGCTTCTTCTTAGATGAACAGCACATAGTTCATCACTGAATCTAGTTGTTCTTTTATACGTTGGTTTCCTAGTTAAATTTTGAAATAGATCTTTATTATAAACTATTTCTATGTTCTGCCTGTTACGTACATTTTCTAAAGTCTTTCCATAAAATGCATTATTCATTAATTTAAAAAATACGTTGCCAAAATCATCTTTATTTCTTTTAGCTATTTTACGTTTCTCTATATTAAATTCGATATAATTCTTTAACCATTTAGATTTCTTATATATTAGTTTCCTATGGATCTTAATAAGTGACATACCATGATCTAGATACCAATCTAACATTCTTCCTTCAATAACATATTTTTCTTTATCACTTTGTGTTAACATGAGTTTCTTAGTTGGTCTGTATTTTTTAGGAATTATGGTCTTTTGATAATCTGTAAAGTTGTCTATATTAGGTATTTTATTTTCAGGGCAGAATGGAAAATATTTTGTTGTATCTTTTATTTCATTAGGCTATCGTAAATCAACTTCATACACGTAACCATATCCATCTTCAACAGTACGTTCATAGATTAACTGATCGCACCAGTCCATCTCACCTGTAGGCAATTCTTGTATCATACAGGAAGAATATAAGCTATTAAAATCATAATATAACAAATAGTTCTCTCTCATAAACTCATCAACTGCTGCTTGCGTTTCTTCATTTTTTATAAGTCCTTCTATATTTTGATTAAACAATTTTATAAACTGTTCGCTTTCTTCTGGTGACAAAGGTTTCATTATTCCATAAGTATCAGGGTTTACTTTCTTATTATAACATTTAACATATCTATTACCTAAAACTGATGAAACACCACCTCTAATCCCAGATTCAAAAAATAATAATTTATCGTAAGAACTTTCTTTGTGATATTTCAATTGTACATTTGTATGTTTAAGTCCAGCTACCCATGTTAGTCCTGGTGTAGAATAGCAATAACATGGATCTATTCCATAATATTCTAAACACATGTCACGAAAGTTTTCAAATAGATCAGCTAGTATTAATACATCTATTTTAAGATACTTCATTGTATAATCGTACATTGTGGCACAATTGAGATCTTTCCAATTCTTCTGTGCTTCTACATAATCTTCTTCAGATAGTTCTGATTGTTTCAATGTTGTTTTAAATTTGTCACGTGAAGGAAGTTGTTGTTCTTCCATTATTTCATTTATTCTAGTGATGTCTCCAGTTAAATATTCATATGGGAATATGCCTTTAAGAGGCTTCAAGTTACATTTACTTAATATTTTACATTGTTCAGGTTTTAATGTTTTACCCATGACTTCCAATGAATAAAGAGTGAAGAATCTAAATGCATCTAATATTCTAATGCAGCCAAACTGCATTGAGAAGTACTCTTCTTCAGTTTAACACAATATGTTTGTTCTTAATTGTTGTAATGTTTTCGAAGAGAATAAATCGTTTACTATTAAATGAAAATCATACTTAGAACCATTATAGAAATATAAAGGAACAAAGTTATATCTGAATTTATTTGCATTAAGATTACAAGAATTATGTGCCGCACCTCTATATAATCCATTTAGATGATCATGATCCTTTACTTTATAAGTTGTAAATTTTTTACCACAGTAATAACAATTCTTTTCATTATTAAATTGCACTAATTGTTCAGACGTTAATGGTAGCATTGGTTTATTTGTTTTAAGGAATTGTGAGAAACGTTCTTGTAATTCTTCTATTGTGCTAACAAACTTTATAGCACTGTCCTCGCAATAGTACTGATAATATTCTGATTTAAATAATTCAGGCTAATTTGAATGAATGTACATTCCCCAACATAAGGGTTTTTGTTCAAATAAATTCTTGTTACATTTGTCTGTAATTTTGACATTATATGCTTCAAAATCACAATATATTGTAAAGGGTACTTTATTTTTGAAATACCATTTATTGTATTCTAAGTGATCTTCTTTTGGAAACGTATTTCTGACTGCTTCATTTTGTTGACAATTTTCCAAGTGATTATTCAATGCTTGTTCAGTTCCAAAGCTCGTCATACATTGGAGACAGGGAAAATTAGCATTATCTGAAGTTTTTGTAAATATAGAAATATCTTTACATAATATGTAATGACCTTGATAATATAGTATATTAACTTGTGCTGGTTGTGCTAACATCTGTGACTGCTGTTGATACTCTTGCTGTAACATATGTGACTGCTGTTGATATTGCTGCTGTAACATCTGTAACTGCTGTTGATATTGCTGCTGTAACATCTGTGACTGCTGTTGATATTGCTGCTGTAACATCTGTGACTGCTGTTGATATTGCTGCTGTAACATCTGTGACTGCTTTTGATCACTAGAAGTAATAGGACGTCCTTTATAATTACGAGTATTATGATTGACCATTATGGGTGTTAATGTTTTTATAATTTCGTATTTTTCAGTACATATTACAACGTCTTGGTAAATAATATTATGATGCATGTAATTTCCTCTTTCATTATATTGTATTTCTGTTTGACATAATCTTTTGTTACTTATATAAAATTCTTTTACGTTAGAATAGACAGTGTCATTAACTGTAACATCTCCAGTATATAAGGGAGTAATATTACCAACAGAAATGTATTTTATATTAAGTTCAAAAACATTTACTTCTATTATATGTTTGTTCTTTTTATGCAACTTTGTTAACTTATTATAATCATATGGAAATTCATCTAATCCATCAGAAAGAACAAATTCATTTATGTATTCTTCTTTATTATAATGACTTAGTCTTTCTTTATCACGACGTGCAGGATGTAAATGTGCTATAACACTCCACAGAAAACAATACTGATCATTATTCTGAATGTTAATTATTTGTGAAGAACTGAAAGGTAGGGGTATGTAACTACCTCCAGTATTATTTTTATATTTGTTAATTACTATTTTCTTGGATACTATTCTAACAAGCTTCCAACCACACTCACGCAACTGAGCTTCAGTTATAGCATCTTTTAATTTATTAATCATTGTTTCAAATATAGGTTCTATATCCTCTACATTATGAATTTCTTGTGTTTTACTAAAATGACCTTGTACTATTTCTTCAATATTTCCATCAGGTCCAGTCTTTGTGTAACGTACTTCTACATTCATATAACATTTGAAAGATTTTCTAAATATGCTATAAAAGTTAGATAGAATATCATAAAAAGTTTCATCTGTTTCGGTAGTTTCATCATACTCATCATGTTCATCATTAAATAAAACCTTACATCTACTTCAGGTTCATCTATTACACTAAAAACTTTTTTATATTCTGAATGTGAATAATCACCAAATACTCTTTTAACTTCTATATCAGTAGGTAATGTTTTTAGATAGTTTAGATATTCATTCATTCTCGTTATATTACTTGTATCATGTCGTTCAACATTCTGTAAATGCATACGACCCTTTAAATGAGATTTATAACCTCTAGGCGTCTGTAACTGTTTGTTACACAAGGTACAATATAGGTTACCCTCTTCCATTTTACTTTTTTTAATAAAAAATTTATGTTTTACTTTTTAATAAAAAAAATTATGTTTTTACATATATACAGGAATATTTAATTCATTTAATGTCCTTAGATCGTAAGCTGTTAAATGTTCTTTCCTAACCAACCACCATAAATTATTATACGCTAAAAATACTCTGAAACTTCGTAGACACGGTGGTAAGTATCCATTTTTAATATGTGGTTTTAAACCGTGTTTTATTTTATAGTCTTTAACGAACGCTACGTATTTATGATGGTAATGAAATTTAACTTCTTTCTTTGAATTTACAGGGTTTGTAGGATGACGATAATTTTTAAAAACTGGCACGTGTTCTATTTTATAGGCATTTGTCTTCTGAGTTTCACTCACCTCGTTAATCATTTTTTAAACAAAAATTGCATATGTAACAAAATTACATTTTATTTAACTCATTAAATAGTGGTTTCATATAATTTACTGGGAGTTCCATGTAATTTGCCGGTGGTTTCACATAATTCATAGGTGGTTTCACATAGTTCATCGGTGGATTTTCCATTTTTAAAAGTGAAAAAAATACGTCAGACGCAATGTACACCGGCACTCTTTTGTGTCCAAAATACCCTCTCTACCAGCTACAGATAAATTGCTCCGCCACCCAAAAGAAGCATTTCATATTCTTAAGTGAGAATAGTAACATCTCTCAATTCGTACAGACGAAAAGTGACTTTTTCACACCTAAAGTTACTTTCCAACCCTGTTCCGGGGCCCAAAACGAAGCCTTATCCACTCATCCGTGCGTATGGGGAGGGCTCTAAACTACTACAGGCCCAAAGTTACTTTCACATCCCCAAAGTTACTTTCCCACACAAGTGGCTGAATGTTGTTGGTAGCTTTTCATCAATAAAACTTTGTTACAGTTGGTACATCTTACTTGTACCTTCAAACAATCTTTATATTGGTACTTACTTTCATAAAATTCCGTTTTGAGTTTAATTTGTTCGCAATTAGTGCACTTTCGTGTGTTAACAGAACATACATTATAATGATTCTTAAACCCCTGGCTAGTGAAAAATTTGTTACAACACGTACATTGCCTATCTTTTATTTTAGGGAGTGGTGGTAATTGACATGTCCTTAGGTGACGAGCAAAGTTCTTCGATGTTATACTTTTCCCACAGTCATTACATGTCTTTTTCTTTTTTGCTTGTGTTACCTTTTGTTGTACTGGCTGTATCTGTTGGGCTTGTTGTACTGCCCGTATCTGTTGGGCTTGCTGTACTTGTACTGCCTGTACTGGCTGTAGCTGTTGAGCTTGCTGTACTTGTACCGCCTGTTCATGTAGGGGGTGTACTGGGTGTACTTGTACTGCCTGTTCATGTACCGGCTGTTCATGTACCAGCTGTTCATGCACCAGCTGTTCATGTACTGGGTGCACTGCCGCATGAACTCCTTTCATATGATTATTTAAAAATGCTTTATTATGAAAAGATAAGTTACAGATTTCGCATAGAACCGTGGTTCCGCCAACTTTGTTGGATAGAAGCTTGGTTCCGTTGTCTGCATCTTCGATGCTGAGACGTGAAGCGCCGACTTTCTTGGATAACATATTTTTAGCAGAAAAAAAATAATCTAGAAAAAATGATGTTAACAAATGTTGGCGGGTGTGCTTACATTCCGAATAATCAAGAATCAGAAATAGAACTAGACAACTATATCATGAAAACTGGAGACGTTTTAACAGGACCGTTACATCTTTCTGCTGTCTCCACTAATGAAAGAAACCAAGCTTCTAAAGCAGAATGATGAAAGACTGCAAGAAAAGCTAACAGACCTAAGTAGCAAACATGGAAATATAGAGGCAGATATATCAAAACTTCATAAAAAAATAACAGAACATTCAAAACTTGTAATCCTGTTATCACTAAATTTAAAGTCTGCCATTGCAAAGAATACAAATCAAAATAAACAACTGAAAGAAGAGTTAGAAAAAGTAAGCGAAAAGAATCGAAAATTATCACAACACTTACAACAGCTGCAAACCACATTCCAAAAAAGTGTTGATGAATTAAGTAGCCGAATCACACAACAAGCAAAGCACATGAACAGAATGATAAATGAAGTTAGCGAACAAAAGGTTAGCGAATTGAAGACCCTTAAAACGAATTTAGAACATGAAGTAAAGAAAAATTCTAAAGGAAATAAGGAACAGTTGAATGCTATTGAATTTCAATTGACTGGGCTCTTAAAACAGAAGTAAAGAAAAGCGAGAAAAAATTAGAAGTAAATGAAAAAGAAATTAAAGTACATCACACGCTGCTTGACGCAATAGATAAAGTGCAACGGAAAATTAATAAAGTTATCACGAAGTTGTTGTCCATTCACACACGTAAATCTTAATAGAATTTAGCCGACCACAAACGTAAATATTTTTCCCAGAAGTCAAATTTAAGCTTAAAAAATGCCGATAATTTATAAACACAATCTTAAACATTTTGCTTCAAATAATAAAATTGCTCATGAACCATCTATGAAACCTGTGTACCATTATGACAGTGTAGAAACTGTTCAAACAGAAGGAGCCGGCATCTTTTCTGGTATTGGTAGTATCGTTAACTTGATTAAAAATAATAAAGATTTGATTTCATCTGCTGCTAAAGGAGCAGCTGCCATGGGTAGTACAGCTAGTGCAATATCAAATGCTGTTAAGTGACAAAACGAATTAAAGCAACTAGAAGCTATTCGTAAACTTAGGAATGATGCTAAAGAAATGCAAAACGACAAACAGCTCTCAGAGGAAACAAAAAAAACTAAATTGCTAAATTAGCGAAGATGGAAAGTAAACATGATGAAAAAACAATTGAAGAAATGAGAGGAAATGGTGTAAACAGCGGAGCCGGGATGCAGTCCCTAACTACTAACGTGGGAAATGGATTAGCAAAATTCTAGCAATAAATTTTTTTTTCTAATAAAAAATTTAATGACAACTCTGATCGAAAGTAAATTTAGATTAGACGATCCCCCGTTCGTTAGTTACAATCAAAAAAAGAATGACTATATAAGAGTTGCTATGAACCCCGGATATTCAGGAAGAGTGAATACTAGAGGTTATTTAATTTTTGAAGTTGACAATCAACAAAGTTATTTATATGTACCCGATTCATTTTTACACTGTGAATATTCTCTCTATTCTGATGCTGATTTTACAACACTATTACCTGCTACGGATAATATTACATTAGAAAACAATTTCTTCCCAAGATTATTTACACAAATGCGTTTAGATGTTGCAACACAAAATATAGAAAAAATAAGTGATTCTCCAGGTATTATTGATTCGATGCTTCGATTTGTTACAATAGGTGAAAATACTAAAATGCATGAAATCGAAGGATGGTTTCCAGATAATAATGATGGTATAATTATAGATGATTTAACTCACGCTAGAACAGACGCAGCAGGAATTGCGAAAGATGTAGAACAAATTGCAAAACATTTAAATAAAACAAATAATAATGCATATAAAGAAAGACGTAATTTTAATAATAAAAGTAAACAAACTGTTGATTGGTCATTGTCTCCGTTATTCGGATATTTGGATTACACTAAAATATCATGTCAATTGAAATTCAAACTCATAGTTCATCGTACTTTAAATAATGAAGCAATATTTTATGGACAGGCTGGGAAGAAAACATACCTAAAAATTGATAGACTTGAATGGTGGGTAAAACATATTACTCCTAGTTTAGAGGTTGAAACAACTATTGCGAAAAGATTAAATACGAACAAACCAATTCCAGTAAGTTTTATGAAGCGTACTGCGAGTTCTGTCACTTTTACTGAACAAAGATTTAACTGGGATTTTACAAGGACATCAAATACCCCAAGATATTTTTACTCACTTTTCAAAAGAATGAGACACCTAGTTTTGATAGGAACAATAGTCTTTTCCATATTAATTCAATTCGAAGTTTACAAATTTCTTTAAATCAGACACGTTATCCTATCGATCCATTAAGATTTGATAACACCAATAATCAGTTTATGGAAGGATATGACGCTTACAGAAATTTGTGTCGAGAATTTGGAGTAGAAGCACAATTAACTCCTGTAGATTGGAAGAATTTATATCCTGTTTTATGCTTTGATTTAAGTGCACAATCGGAAGATATTATTAAGAATGGCTGTGATGTGACAATTAATATTGAAAAGACAAATTCCACAACCTCATTGATGGCTTATGGTTTATTGCTAGAAGACGCCGAATATTCTATTGAAATTCTTAATGGAAAGATGGTTAGGATAGGTTAGTAACCTTAGGACCTTTGGTCCGATAGGCTAAAGCTTCTGAACAAAAGTGATCGGCTAAGCCCAAGACTATAATTTTTTATTAAAAAATGGCGCAAGTGAATAATATAATGGTTGAATTAAAACTACGTAACATCATTGACAAAAATACCCCTAAAACTATTACGATTGACAAAAAGAAGTATTACATAAGTAAACCAATGATAGAGAATATTAAATTTCAAGAAGAAAAGAATGGAGGGATTCTCCCATCAATTCCACTAATAATAGGAGGTATAGTAGCAGCAGGAAGTGTTGCAGGTGGGACACCTGGTATTGTCCAGGCAGTAAATAAAAATAAATCAGAGAAGGCGGCATTAGAAGAACAAAAACGTCATAAATAACGTCATAATCGGGAGTTAGAGAAAGCGGCTAGAGGTGAGGGAATAGTAGATAATTTTATTAGTAAATTAAATTTAGTTGATGAAGGGAAACGAGTTCTTAAAAATGTCCTACATAATATTAATGATTTAATTGAAATAGAAGAAACAAAAGATGGATCTGGCATATATCTAAATCCTAGTATGGTGCGATAAGATTTTATCTTTGAAAATGAATTTGAATAACTTAAGAATTTCAAATCTAGATCTAATGGATTATCTCTTAAAGGTACATAGAACAAAAATATACTGCTAGTGAAGTGTCAAGAAGTATGCCTTTAATACAAGCATTTTAAATTTCTCGATAGGAGTTGGAAGTTTAGCACGTTTTCTTGAGTTTGCTTTGGCTGTTGAATATCTTAAATTACTCCAATTACATACTTTTAACATTTATTCTTCAATTCTAAGATCAAACATATTTATGGGAAGAAAGTGATCTATTTGAAGTTCTCCTATGTATGCATTAGAAATAAAATATGGTTTAGTAAACTTAAGCCATTCAATAAGAAAATCAAATTGACATCCTAATAAATGTAAAGTTGTTTCATCTTTTATCATTTTTCGGGTATTAAATGCTCTACTAATTTTTCTAAGAACATTTTCTTGTATTCTGAAATTCTCATCTATTTTTCCTCTATCTCGTCTTAACTAATTTTTTTGTTGTTTATAATTTTCATTATATGACTTAGTGTAAGTCTTAACATCTTCTCTTTTTCTTCGTTCTTCTTCACCTATTCTATATCGTTCTTTTACTTCAGGTCGTTGATTATAACTCTTCTTCAAAAGACAAACACATGATTTACAATCAGAACGAAATCTACTTTTAGTTCCATCAAAGTAGAATTGATTCAATAATTTTTCTTCACAACATTTGGAACATATTTGCATCTCCATTTTTGTTTTTAAGTAAAAAATTTATGTTTAACACTTTTTTATGTTATAAAAAATGTCTCTGGATAAACTTAAATTTTCTAATTTGGATTTATTAAATTTTAGCCTAAACCAGAACCACTGCTATAATGGAGGCGACATACAAAAAGCATTAGAAAACTTTCCTGGCTTTATTTAGGCAAAGTATAAAGGTGAAAAACATATTCCAAATCATAATTTTACTGCCCCGGTACAAGATTAGATTTACAATTAAACGTTGATAATACACCTAGAGAAAATAGTAAACCAATAAATAGAGTAGATGCCGCAGCTTATAGACATGATTTAGCATACAGAGAACATGATGATATAGCTTCTAGACATGAAGCAGATAAGATAATGATTCAACAATTAGATAGTATTCAGAATCCTTCCTTTAGAGAAAGAATTGAAAGAATGTTTGTTAAGAAAGCTTTACAAGCAAAAATGCTTTTTGGCCAGGGGATAGATGAAACCTACGCGTCCGAAATTCACAAGGAATACAGAAAGCCGAAATATCTATTGAAGGTAAAAGTATTTAATAAAGATGATATTTGGAGTGCAGATCTAATTAATATGCCTAATGAAGGAGGGTTTAAGTACGCATTGACCGTTATAGATTTATATACACGATACGCTTGAGCAAAGCCTTTAAAAAACAAAAGTGGTCTGTCAGTTAAATATGCGTTTGAAGAAATCTTTAAAGAAAGTAATAGAACACCAAAGAAGCTATTCGTTGATACAGGTTCTGAGTTTTATAACAGAAATGTAAAGCCACTATTTGAAACCATTTATTCAACTGAAAATGCTGGAAAGCCTGTAGTAATAGAGCGATTTAATAGATCATTAAAAGATAAGATCTTCAAGAAATTTACAGAACAAGGTAATCAGAAATGGTTGAAGATACTGCCAGGAATTGTAGAACAGTACAATAATAAAGTTCATTCAGGTATTGAAGAAACTCCAAAGACGGCTTCTGATGATCCTTATTTGATACGAAAGAAAATATTCGAAAATAATTATTCGAATGAGAGTAATCCGAATTTAAAGAAACGTAAGCCAAAATTTGAGATTGGAGATAGAGTAAGGATATTTAAGTATAAGAATAAATTTGAGAAAAGCTTTGTTGGCTATTGGACTAAAGAAATATTTGAAGTTTGTAAAATAAACCAAACTATCCGATTACTTACGAAATTAAATATTTAGATAATGAGGATATCAGAGGCCGATTTTATGAAAACGAATTACAAGTAACCCAGCTTTAACCTTTAGGTGGCGCTTTAGTTAGCTTCGTTTGAACTTTAATTACAGTAATTGGAACTAACGTTTTTCGGGAATTAAATTCTCTTAATCAATTCCCTTATTCAGATCTAACATAATATCAAGAAATGGTACTCCTTTTTGTAATTTATACAAAACATATAAATAACTGACCACAGTAAGTTGTTCCTGGTTTTTGAATTTGAAATGTATTATAAATTCCATTTCCAAGTAATTCTTTGACTTCATTTGTTGGAGGCAATCCATAAGAGTCGAAATAGTAATTATCTCCATTTTTATTTCTATGTCCCGCTGACCAATGTACTCCTTTTTGATCTGACGTGTGGATATTGGTTACGAAATTTACAGTTGGCTTATTTTTTAGAAATTGTAATTCGTCTCTCATCAATATGTGAAAATTCTTTATTCCCAATTGATTAGCGATTTTCTTTAGATCGAAATTTGTCGTGGTTTGTTTGCCATATGATTTTAAGAACTCAGTCAGACTTGTCATTTTACATGAGATAAATTCTATTTCAGAAATGACACAAAAGAATTGCACAATCTGTATGACTCAGAGTTTTGTTACCTCTAGCGAGGCGACCTCTAGCGCATTACGCATGACACCATTGTCTGCCACAAGCAGCAGCGGTTGCCATTAGGAGCAGATGCTGCCACGTATTGTCAATTTCATTCTTTCTGCGAGTGTTCTACGTGACTGTGTCTTCGACGATTCATCTGCAAAAGTTTAATATTATGTCTCGTCTTACGGAATTTAACAATTTGAGGATGGACATTTTAAAAATCATTACAAATGAAGAAGAGAAGAGACGATGTGAAGAAGTTTTCCAAGAGTACAGAAGGAGGAATATTAAGACAAAAGAAGAGGAAGATTATTTATACAAAGAATGGAGAATTATAGAAACTTTTGAAAGATCTTTAAGTGCAATTTGTGAATCGACGTCATCATTTAATTTCAACGAGGAATTGAATAAAGAAGTAACTCTGCCGACGCTACGTGTTTTCTTACAAAGAATTGAAAACTACGAAAATCATCATGAGAACAGTAGTTTGAAACTAGCTATCTTGAAGGGGCGTGCATTCAAAATTCTACGTGCGGGAAATACATTTAGTGACTATTTCCAATATTCCCGGAGTTATGTCGCGTTTTTAAGAAGACTTTATAACTTTGATTTACAATATCCGTTAATCGCCGATTCTCATGAATCCGCAACATTCTTTAAAATCAATTTTCGAATAATTTCATCGCACATCAAAAATGGACGACGCCGAAAAACATTTGAAGAAATAATGCAAAGCCCAAGAATGGAAAGCCCAAGAATGGAAACCCCAATCGAGTTCTGTCATTCTAAAATGGAACATTCTCACCATGTCTCCTATCGAGGAGACATTTCTTGACATTTTGTAAGTGTGTCAATTCATACACACTACTTATATCATTATAAAGTAATGTGAATGATCTCTCCTGGATAAGAGACTTTTTCAAATTTAATTACAGAGTAAAATGTCTCCTATCGAGGAGACTTTTCTTGACATTTTGTAAGTGTGCCAATTCATACACACTACTTATATCATTATATAGTAATGTGAATGATCTCCCCTGGAAAAGAGACTTTTTCAAATTTAATTACAGAGTAAAATGTCTCCTATCGAGGAGACGTTTTTCAAATTTAATTACAGAGTAAAATGTCTCCTAACGAGGAGACATTTCTTGACATTTTGTAAATTACTGTTGGCAATGTGCAAATATTGTGTATGTAATTTCGTGTCAATTTTGTTGAATAAGAAACAATTTTGTGCAAAAATGGTTGATTTTACACATCGGATATAAAGGGGGTGATGGTGTAGCTGACGGGGTTTCCCCGTTCATCATTTTTGGGTTTTCAGCGGAATTGTGCTACATTACAGTCTTAACTATCGTCCATCTCTTTCTTAATTTATCATAATGTTCTAATCTTAACAATAGTTGCGCTTCCTTATCTTTCATGTACCTGACTCTATCTTTGTGTTTTGCTATATCCATTTCATATGATAATGAAGGATATAAAGGGGCTGATGGTTCTTTCGTTTTTACATCTTCCATTTTTAATTGAATATTTTTGTTTTTGTTAATTTCAGAAGGCCTCTATTTTGCATTTTGATTTGCTAATTTCAAGAGGTCCCTATTTTTTATTTTGATTTGCTAATTTCAGGAGGACCCTAATTTGCATTTGGATTTGCTAATTTTTAAGAGGTCCCTAATTTGCATTTTGGATCAAGGTTTACCTCAGGTAGGGTTCTGATTTGGGCTGATTTTTTCTTATTTTGCAGGTATGTCATTTTTCGTTTTTTTTAATGGTGCGTTAGGACGGTTAATATAATATTACTGACGTCTGCAGTAAGCTTAGGTGGGTCCTGCAATGAAAAACAGAATTATTGGAAATTTTGGTGGCTACCTACTAATATTATTGCAGCATCTGAAGATCAGGCGGTACCCGAAGACCTTCCAACTGATAACTGGTAACGTGTACGTGAACGGTCGGTCTGCGCGCTCTCTGTTGTCAGTTACTGTCTTTGTGGTTATCTTCGGTTTCTGTGGATCAATTTTCCTGAAATTTTCGCCTGTGTAATCGTCGTTCTGTGCTTCTCATCGCTGTGCTGCTGGCCTTCATCGTCTACATCTGGAATTATCCCTACGTGCACCGTTCTTTCTAGATTCCTATACCGATAGAGTATTGTTCATCGGTCTCTTTCCGTTGTGACTCTGTAACATTGAATTCTGACGTCACTAATTGGTGTCCTTGCATCAACGTAGCTGTTGAAGATCGAGTTAAGTAAACCTATTGAATCGCTTTTTCAACGTTGATTCAGTGGTCGAGTTGATTAAGGTGCTAATTTGTCGGCAATCCAATCTTGTATCATTTTGGCCTTGGTTCAAATCTTGCCACCTTTCCGAACTATGGATTCGCCATCAAACGTTAGAGATAAAGCGACTGGTAAAGATAAGCCGACGACCTTACGTAGCACACGTGCAGGATCTATTTCTGCTGCACATTTCTCACAATTAAAAACTCTAATTGAGGAATCTCGTGTTTCTGTGATAACAACAATTCGAACGGACTTGAGGGAAATGGAAAATGCCTTGTCGGCCCGCATTGTGGCAATTGAAAATTCTATCGAAAATATACGTACAAATCATAGTCAGCTTACTTTGGAGGTTGACATGATTAAGAAGGAGATGACAAAAGTACAGAATGACATGTTGAAAAGCGTTGACTTTTGTATGGAAGAATTTCAAGGACGATTATCGAGGATGAATAATCTGATATTACGTGGAATTCCGGAACAGTGTACAGGTTTTGTTGATGAACGAACCAAGTTCGATTTGTCTCAAGTTGAACATATTTTTGATGAGCTCGAAGTTTCCAACGCTGGGGTATCTTTGTGCAGGAGGGTTGGTAAACCTCGAAGCAATGGACCTCGGTTATTGAAGATTAGTGTGAAAGACTTAAGCAAGAAGAATGAAATCATGAAAGTGTCAAAAAACCTTCGCAGTTCTTCAGACTTTAATAGAGTATTTATAAACCAAGATCTAACGCCTACTGAGCAAGAACGAAACAGGGTTTTGCGACTTCAGCTGAAGACACGTCGTCAAAATAATGAAGATGTGGTCATCTACCAAGGAAAGATAGTGAAACGGTCCGACTTACAAAATTTTCGGTAACAGCTTTTAGTAATAGTATTGACAATATTTCAATATTTCTATTCAACTCTCGTTCCCTTCAGCCAAAATTTGAAGAATTGTGTTCCACAATCAGTACTTTCAATCCTGGACTTGTAATGGTGACTGAGTCATGGCTAACTGATTTGATGAGTGACCAACTTTTCAACATCCCAAATTACCGATTCTATCGTCAAGATCGTAGAAATCGTAAGGGAGGCGGCGTATGTTTATGGGTGAAGGATTGCATACACTCAAATTTGCATATTCCTGTCTTCAGCCCTCCATTATCCTGTGAAGTTTTATTTGTGAAACTGCAGTTTTCTTTTCATAAAGTTATTTGCTGTATCGCCTATATCCCACCGAGTCTGTGCAGAGACGAGCAACGAAAGATATCTGATAGCATCTGCAATGAATTAGACTATGTCATGACTGTCAAATCTGACTTTAACGTTATCGTCGCCGGTGATTTCAACGATTTTCCATGTGCCATTTTTGAGGAAGAAATGGCTTTAAAGGATAAGGTCAATACCCCAACCCGTGCTAATTCAATTTTGGATAGAATATTCATCGATGCAAAATTGTGTGATTTTTTCGAGGAGTTTGCTGATAGTCCGGGAGCCAGCGTGAAGTTGTGCAGGGAACGAGGTAGTACATAAAACTTTCACATAGCATAGTACACCTCTAACCTACTGCAAAACTTCGCGTCTGCCAGATCAGATCATTTGCTTTTCAGAAATAGAGAGGATAACACAATCCTATGTATTTCCAATGGTAAAATTGTGACATTTAAGGTGTTGACTCCATTTTTTCGAATTTTTGCTCATAAAAGTTACACAAATTGGTATTTTGTTGAACTGGTTATTATAGAAATCATCTACAGATCATGATCTTTCAAATGAGTTATCATTCAGTGACAGAGGATGAAGTAGAGTGTACAAACAGATACTTTTCGTTGGTGTAACTGCAAATTTTAACATAGAAATTTCAGGAAAATTGTTGATATACTTTAGCGAAAAGTGTCTGTTTGTACACTCTACTTCATCCTCTGTCACTGAATAATAACTCATTTGAAAGATCATGATCTGTAGATGATTTCTATAATAACCAGTTCAACAAAATACCAATTTGTGTAACTTTTATGAGCAAAAATTCGAAAAAAATGGAGTCAACACCTTAAATGTCACAATTTTACCATTGGAAATACATAGGATTGTGTTATCCTCTCTATTTCTGAAAAGCAAATGATCTGATCTGGCAGACGCGAAGTTTTGCGGTAGGTTAGAGGTGTACTATGCTATGTGAAAGTTTTATGTACTACCTCGTTCCCTGCACAACTTCACGCTGGCTCCCGGACTATGAGGTAGGTCCTCCGATAAGCAATTCTGACCATAATTCTATCTTTCTACGAGCATCAAAATATTCATTTGGTGACCTGACTAAAAAATCTTTTCCTGTGTGGGACTTTCGTGAATCTCATTTAAAGAATTTTGTATCTCGATTGGTCTCGACTGATTTCTCTGTGATTAAAGATGCTGGATCTGTGAATGATATGTGCAACCTTTTCTATCGGCGTCTTTACTATTCTATGAGCGTGATTCCGTACGAAATGGTGACTCTAACATCAAGAGATAAGCCTTGGATTACTCCACTTCTTAAACTTCTAATAAATAAGAGGTGGGAGGCCTTCAGACGTCGAGATTGGCCACTTTTCAATCATTTTAAGGACAAAGTAAAAAGCGAAATTATCAAAGCAAAACGGGCTTGGGCAGATACGTACAAGCAGAACATCAACGATCTTTGGAAAATTGTGAATGAGGTAAAAAGTTCCCCTGTTTCCGATCCCTTCCTACATCTTCGAAATAAGTTTTCGAGCGACAACGAGTTACTGCGCGAATTGACCGAAGAGTTTCAGAAAAACTTTAACCATACTTCGGATGTTGAGCTCATGCCATTTACCGAGGATCATTGGGATTTTGTGATATCTGAGCAGGATGTTTTGAGGGAGCTACTTCGTCTAGATATTGGAAAAGCTTGTGGACCTGACCATATTCCAGCGAGACTTTTGAAAGTTGGTGCCGATTTCTTGTACAGACCACTATGCATGTTATTCAATCTCTCCATACGAACAAGAACCTTTCCTGACTCCTTCAAATCTGCCATTGTACAGCCTATTCCGAAGAAATCTAGGCCAGGATTGAAGGATTTTCGTCCTATTTCACTGCTATCAATCATTGGTAAGATCTTTGAGCGTCTTGTGCTGCCTGATGTGAAAGATAAATTGGTTCAACTGTATGGTAGCAACCAACATGCATATAGACCTCATGGCTCCACTTCATCAGCTTTGGTTGAAATTCATAATCTTGTGACTATTTATTTGGACGAGGCGCAAACTATGGCTGTTCGCATTACTGCCCTGGATATTTCCAAGGCGTTCGATCGACTTCACTTCAATCGACTTGTGAACTTCCTTGGAAACTCTGGCTTTGACCACGGTCTTCTTCTGTGGTTGAAATCGTATTTGTGTAACAGATGTTTTAAAGTTCGTATCCATGGCAACTATGGTTCCTTAGTGTGCACTGATTCCGGTGTACCGCAAGGGTCTGTTTTAGGCCCCTTTCTATTTGCGGCATTTATGTCAACTATTGACTTCAAGTCGAGCACCGTACAGTGTGTTAAATACGCTGATGATGTTACAATAATTGAGAAAATTCACTCATTATCACAGTATCCGCTACAGACTGATTCAATTAAAGAAAAGTTTTTTAATGCTGGACTTATGCTAAATTTGAATAAATGTCAGGAACTGTTTGTTCAGAGATCCACTTTGCGAGTTGACCAGATGTTTCCACCTATTTTTGCTCGAGTGTCTCGATTATGTATTCTCGGTCTTGTGTTTTCCGACTCTCTGTCTTGGCAAGATCAAATAAGTACCATTTTGAAGAGAGCCGCGCAAAGACTTTATATAGTGCGTTGTTTAAGATCTGTGCTGAGCAAAAGGGAACTGATTACTGTATATCATGCGATTATAACTTCTCTTTTCCTGTATGCAAGTCCTACGTATGGTAATTTACCGAAACTCTTGATGGCAAAGCTTGAGAGGTTTCAGAAGAGAGCCCATCGACTAATTTGCGGAATCGATTGTTTTTGTGACGCATTTCCTCCATTAACTTCAGTTTTCAAAGAGCATGAACTTCAATTTTTAAAGGTTTGTGAGAAATTTTCAACTCATCCGCTGCATGACATGGTTCCAGTCCGACTTCCCAATACTGAACACCTTCGGGTTCCTTTCTCATCAACCGCTAGACGCTCGAACGCTTTTTTCCCATGGATTTGTGGTGTAGCAAATGGCACGAGCAACGATTTCTTGTGATTTATTTTCATCTTTATTTATTGTGGTCTCATAAATACTCTTTAACAAATTTTGTATTTCTTGTGTATTTTTGGTCTGATTTTTAATATATCGAATTGGTTATACGTTTATTTTGTGCACGTGTATATCTGACTTATAAATCGAAATGTATGATTTTCATTTACAAAATATAAACGTTTCTCTCTCTCTCTCTCTCTCTCCACTAGATCTCCGAAATATGGTAGGTACCCGATGACCTTCCGCCAGATCTCCGAAATATGGTCGGTACCCGCCTCCATTCCGCCTTACTTAATTTCTTCAAAAACCTTCTAAGTTTTCCTCTAATTAGATATAGAAATCTATTTCTATAAAGAAATAGCACCAATCCTTCCCGCCACGTTTCCGCCTAACCGACAGCGTGCCGCCGTCGTTCCGCCGTACTCTTTTGTACTTGGTTCATGTTTGAGCATGCTTGCAGACATGTTATCGTGCAATTGCAATGAAAGTGACTGCACACTTTTGCAATTTACTAGTGTCCTTTTCTTACTAAGGACAAAATTCAAATCGTGGTGGAACGCATTCACAATCAGAAAAGAACATAATTGGTTGTAGATGTTTAACAAATATCCTAGAACGACTCTTCGAGAAAACTCTGTTAAAACGATTCGGACATCATTTCACATTTCACATCATTTGACAAAGGACAGCTTGGTTTCCGTAGGAAAAGCTCAACAACTTGTCCATTGCTTAACATTGAGAATTTCGCAACCAAATCTTTGCAAGAAAAGGATGTCATAGGATGCCATATGCTCTCTATAGACTTGGTTAAAGGTTTTGATCGACTCTCGCATAACATTCTCCTACGCAAAATGATCAATGCCAATTTTGATGACTTTTGATTGCCTTTTTGTGTAATTATTTATATTCTCGAACCCAATGTGTACGTTGGAGATCAGATAGAAGTAACAGTGTACCTGCAATCAGTGCAAAACCTGAGGGATCCTCTTTCGCCCTCTTGTTTTTGGGGTTTTATCTCTGACCTTCAATTAACGGATGAAAACATTCTAATGACCAAATACGCAGATGATATTGTGATGATAGCAAAAGTTCGGAAAGGCGAATCTTCCAGTAGCATCACCAAGGGCTATCGAGAGGTGTTGAATTGGACTGAAAATAACATAATGCAAACCAAGGAGGAAAAAATGTCAACAAATTTTCATTTCCAAATCACGATATAACGATTTTTCAAAATTTGTTATTCTTGGAATTCCTGTAAAATCTACATTGAAGTTTCTTGATGGTAATTCTTGACGAATCTTTAAATTGGGGTTCGCAAGTGAATGCAATTGCTAAGAAGGCATCTTCTCGACTTTCAGTTCTAAGACGGCTAAAACCGCTTTTATCCAAAGACGATCTTGTCACTGTGTATAATTGCTCAATACGGGGTATTCTCGAACACGCATCATTAGTACTTTCAACATCAGCGCGACTTCCTCTCTTCGGATGGAAGCTGTACAGAATAGAGCTCATCGAATTGTCTGTGGTTCTTCAAATTGCCAATGTGTCCATTTTTCCCACTTGAATATCGTCACCTTATGCTGTCCGCAAAATTATTCAAATCGTTGATAAGTGATCATGCCCATCCTCTCAACCATCTTGGTCCTGACATTAATCCCTTCTCTCGATCCATAGAGTAAGTATATATAGGTAGAGTGTCGACTCAAACAAATGTCTATATGCAGTGAAAATTTTCATATCAAAAGATTCAATTTTTGCGGAGATTACGTTCCTGCTGTCTAAAAAACCGTTTTAGCAGTTTGTAAAAAGCTAAAAATTTTCAAATAAATTATTCCTGCATTTATATACTACCGAGATGACGTCCCCTTTATAAGTAGTGTGAAACAAGTTGGATATCAAATGAATGAATATTTGCTAACAAGCATCATAATTAAGCGGATATTAACCTGATGATAAGGAAATTTCATGAGCTGCATTATAATGCAAATCCCTGGAAGTCTTCAAGGAAAAGTTGAGATTTTATTGAAAACTTCTTGGCTGAGACGTCATGCTTTTAATTCAATTTTCAGCTGCATGATTTTATGATTCACAAGGCGTCTTTTCTTGAATCTGAATAGTAATGTTGACCCATTTACACCTTTTAAAGATCATTTACTTTATAATGATGCTTGGCAGGTTGGTTTGTGATATGATCACGCTTAAGAAGATATTATTATTATAGTAAGGCATGAGCTTTAATGATAATAATTGTATACATGTATATTCTTGAAAAAGAAGTCAGAAACAGAGCCGCATTGCTTGACAAGTCGGCGAATTGGATTTGAAGCAATGGTAAGCCATCGAATTGCTAATATTATAAACCATATTACCTCTCGAGGTTGTCCTGACATGGAGGATTTGTAAGTTACTTTTCTTTCTTCTGTATTGCTGTCATAATAAGTCCAATTCTTGTACATTTCTCCAAAAGTGCAAAATTTCGCATATCTCACATGATCATGAGGTCCTGGGTTCCGTGTCAAGTTCATTTTATGAAATCTAAAGTATACGTGCATACACATTGCGGATTTAAAAAATGCTGATTACCACTCTACCTAAATATGCTTACCCTATGTCTCCATCACTTCGAATTCCAGAATGTTCGTCAAAGATGAGACAAAACTCATTTTTAGTCACAAATGCGCACATTTAACCGAGGATTATGTTGAAGACAGTGTTTTTGAAGTTATTTTTTCATTTGTTATTGACTTATTGACTTTTGCAACCGTCTTATTTGTATATCGGCCTCACGATTTCCAGTACTGAAGCTTTTTGGAAATAAACGATTATTATTATTATACTGCTTTCCTGCTATATGCAACATGACCATGAATCTTATTAGAATTACATTAGGAAGAGGGGTCATTCGTATCGTCACCTTTACAGATACTGCAAGATTATAATGCTGTGCGAGGCTGTTCTCGCAAGTACACTGCAAACTGTGAAATATCACAGCTACTTACGAAACCGATGTATAAAACGAGAAAAACAAAATGTACGATAGCACTATTGTTCGTGCTCATACACTACGAAAGCGATTGGCTTTCCGATGAATTATCTTTATCATCCAATAGGAAAGCCAAACGCTTTCGCACCGTATGAGCACGAACAATAATGCTTTCGTACATTTTGTTATTCTCGTTTTATACATCGGTTTCGTAGTCAAAATCAGCCAGCTTTCGTACTCTACACAAGGTTGGGTCCACACTTGGGCTTGGGTACCCCAAGGCATTTTTTCATGCATTATTTGTTTTGTTTCACGCAAAATGATACTCGTATATACAAAATTCTGTCTAACACAATGCATTACATCTAGTTTAATGGATTAATTTCACAAGGAAGCCATAGGTTAAGCATTGTTTAAAAAGCTAGCTAAACAAACTATCAGATAGACATTTACGGTAGGTCTATATCAAAGTTGATGATAGCACAGTTTTATCATAGAGAGACCAATCGTGTGGTTGAGGTAGGTTACATATTTACATATACATACATGTAAGCTTACATGCAGATGACTTGCTATGACATGATGTGGTCACATACTCAGGCAGAATTTTTCCAGGAAAACCGCAAATGATCATTCATGGTCAATTTCCTTACTCTTGGGTTCTCACTCTTGGGGGGGGGCGTACCCAAGCTGTTCGTCCGTACCCCAAGTTTCTTGGGTACCCCCCCCCCAAGACTACCCAAAACCCAAGAGTGAGCCCAAGACCCAACCTTGCTCTACAGTTTACAGTGTAGCTTCAGATCCAGGCCAACCTTTTCGCTTCCTATATCGTGAGCCAGTCAGTGTTTTGAGTTCTCCTCTTGCTAGGAAGAAAAGCTTAAAGAAGTAATCCTTTTGTGCCGATTTGTGCTTGATTTACTCTTCCTTGCGCCCTTTTAGAATCTGACTAATACTTCTAATTCGCTTTTTGTTCATTGATATCCGTGTTGCTTGTGATGCACTCACCGATTTCTTATCTGACTCAAATAAAGATGGCATTGTCATTATTATTTATTTTAGTAGCCAATTCTGCTTCAATAAGTCACTACATGGATCATATTTTTTAGGCTTTCCAGCGCAATGAAGAGTTTCAAGATGAGATTCATCCTGATTGAGTAAACCTTGGAAGAGATTCCCAAAGTCCAGAATAACTTCTGGTCTGGTCCAAGATATTCAAAAATAGAATTTTAAATGAGATAAGCTTCTCCATCTACTACCATGTACATCTGTCGTCACTATTGCCACTGCTCCCATTCACATTTAGACATGCATTTAGACATTTTAATGTAGGGTTACAAAATTGTCACGCTGGCGATGAATGATCAAAATCAAAAAGTTAAACTGCATTCAGCAATTACATGTATCTGGCTTTTACGATGTCAAGTAGGCATTGCACACCATGTGTGCATTGTTCCCCTTTCGATTCGGGTAACCTGTTGAAAGTCAGAAATACTGAAATGTTCAATAGATCCTCTGAGGTCTTCTACAATCGGCGGTGCATGTTATCAATAATGTAAATGTTGGGATTCGCTTGCGTCAGCGTTTGAAGTGTAAATGACTACAATTACGATAGTCACGTCTGCTTGCATTTGCGAAGTGTGTCATTGCGTCTGCTTGCATTGCTTTCAATTGTCGTGATTTACTGGCTATGATATCAGACATCGTGCAGACGAATAAATTATCTTTAAACTGTGCATCTATCACTCAAATGACCTTCTATCTTATCGTGATCAAAGAGCAGACCTTTAATTTGACATTTCTCGCATGCTCATTCAATAGACATCCACAGGCAAGCTCAAGTGTAGACAGTTGATTTGTGGTTCACCTATACTTCAGAGTGCTGCTGTAATCCTCATATAGAATTAGTGGAGGAGCAAACGATCAGCATGAATCATGAAGCTGCTGAAGCGCCAACAATCACTGAGTTTATTTTCCAAAAGCTCGACTCTTTCTCATCAGATGATGTTGCAATCATTCAACAAGATTCACAACAGACTTTAACGTATGGACAACTCAAACGTCAATCAATCTCAATAGCCAGTGCTCTCCTAAAGAGAGGTTTTGGATGTGATCAGTTCCTCTCTCTATTCACGCTCAACTGCATTGAGAATGCGCAAATTTCATATGGCACGATGGCGACGGGAGGTACATTAGATCTCATAAAATCAAGCATCTCCGTGGATGAGCTGATTTACCATCTCGGGCGCGTACAGCCTCGTTTTGTAGTGACTTCTGCAGAGCATCAACCTTACTTGCTTCACTGGAAAAAGGAAACATCAAAGTTGATGATGTTTTTGTAATTGGCATGCCACCGTCAAGCTTCAAGAATATAAAGGATCTATTCGACGATCCTGGAGATCTGAATCCATTCGGGAGAATTCTTATCAAAGAGGATGACTGTGTTGCAGCAATGCTGCATACAGGTGGCACAACTGTATCATACTTATGTTTTATTTAGTCAAATTTTAGGATGATCCACTTTTTATGAAACGGACTGTAGTATGCCCAAGTCAGTAATGAATACTCATAAAGCTTTAAAGGTCACATTCGCGAGGGCATCTTTGCCTATTGGTAAAGGCGACATTGTCGCGTCTTTTACACCTTTCAGCTACGCTTCCGCTTTCAATGCTCCATATGGCGCTTTCATGTGTCGCGGTGTCCAAATCGTCGACTTACCAGGATTTAAAGCCAATAACGTAATTTCTGCAATAGCTAAATATAATGCAACAATTCTAGTTGCATCTCCTGCTACTCTTCATGTAATCGCTTCTTCACCAGAAATAATGAAGCATGATTTATCCAGTCTCAGATATATCGCATACGCAGGTGCACCGATGCCGAAAGAAACTTAAAAATTTGTTACCTTGACGATTCAAGAGAGATGTCCAAGTGTCCAGTTTTATCAGGTGAGCCACTTGTATAGATGTTGAAAATCAGTCACTTTATAGTCTGATACAAATCTGCTAATTCTATCTGAAACTTTTAACCACAGATTAGCCAGTGGCGTGCGGTCAATAGAAGCAATGCATACGGCTAATGCCTTGCTGAAAATCTGTAAGTTAGCCATTTTTGTCTCTCCTAGGACTGATGATAATTTGGACAATGAATCTAGCACAAAATCCAATGGAAAGCTATCTTATTTAGGGAAGTCACATCTTTAAGATCTATGACAAAGGTGAGGCATCGCCGCATTCACCGGTGCTATCTATTTGGATTGACTGACTCGCAGTCTGTGCACTCTGCTTTCTCGCGAACTTCCTATACAAAAGCCTACGAAATCAAATCATGGCTGCATTCGGCGAAATTATCGCATCCCTGACTTTGAGGAAATTTATAGTGATAGACGAGACCTCATCAGACTGACAGAATGACTTGTATGCATGTATACAGCGTATGTGCCGATCCGATGGGTTACATTGGTCATCCATCATCATGTTTGGTAGAAAGAACAAAGGTGAGTCTTGAATGTACAGCTATATTTAACATTGCTAACGATATGAATTCTCATACGATGATGAAAATCATCCCAGCAGCCTTTCATAATAGAATATAATGCTTACTAATTCAAATTATCAATTGAAATACTCCTAATGATGACCGATGGCGTTCTCCAATCCGCAAGTGTACAGATACAATGCTACTGTAACCATTGGATTAATCAGTTCTTAAAAGAACTCAATGGAGCTTTCTCGTGGCAACGAATTAAAATTGATTAGCTTTGGCCCAATATCTGGTAAAAGTGGAAATCTTAAGATTTGTAACACTACTCATTCTTACTGTTACTTTACTAATACCATAGATTCCAAACATTGCCGCATACATTTTCAAAACAGACGTCTAATATACCTTACCGACTACAGATGCTGGTAGTGGAAATACAATAGGACAATGGTCATCATAGGTTAAGGAAATTAAAAATGGATATTATAAAACAACAGGAGATCGATGGATAAAAATTCGAAAAGTGGAGGTAAAACATGGAAACACAATAATGCTACTACACCGATTCTGACACTACACATAGTGGATAATGGTAATTCCACATTCCGATGCATTTAATGCATTTAATGCATTTAATACACATTCCGATGATGCAAGAGCTCTGCTGCATCATTAGAACAAATGGCTTTTCAACAGTAGCCAACAGGGTAATGAAAATGTTCAAGATATAAGAAACTGAATTAACGCCCTTTTCGATATCAAGTATGATAAATGATGAAATGTGCAAAGACGATGCATTATATTTGAGCACATGAGCTTATGTCCAGCATTTATGGCCTATGTCCAGTAGGGATGAGCAAATATAAAATAATGGACAAATGCAAGAGTTCTGCAGCACAGAATAAAACAATTTCAATAAAATTATTCATCTGAGCCTTTATTATAGCACTAAACATCGCGAAACCACCTCTCAATACAACTGATACTATGCATATTTTTGCACATGATTGCTAAGAAGGCTGAATGACACTCAAACGATTGATTAAATCGATGTGCTGCTACACGTAAACACAATTGTTTTCACTAAAAATCAACTATCCCAATGCCTTGATATTCATTTGAAGCAAGTGAAAAATTTGTAGAATCGTCCACTGTCCTCGCTCAGGTTTCAAGCAGTACCCGATACTTTTAAATAGGAATCAATTTTTTGATGGTTGGACGCATAGAAATCCGACACTCAATAATAATTAAGGACCATAGAACGTCGTGGACATGTCATAACAACAGAACAGTATCCATGCGATGCCGGCTTCCCATGGTTGACAATTGGATGGCAAAGACAGCTTATTTGTGTGCTTTGTAGATATTCACGATTGACATCATTTAATTCTATTTGCATATAAAAGCATTTTGACAAAGTAACTTGCAATAAATTACCTTGCGGCAAGAATCTACAACTTTTGCATGCACAGAAATAGATTATTTAGTGTATCACTTTGCTTGGAGTGCAAACTGATTCAAAACGATGGCACATGCAAGAACTTGCTAAGTGGGCAGAAGGAAAGTTATAATACCTCGCAGAGATTGGAAAAATAGTCGTACGCCGCTTGCGGATTGCTTTGAATTCCTTCAGAATGCTCCGATCGCCACGATTCCTTCAGATTCGAAGAATTCAGATCATTGCGCAAAAGTTTTCTGGACAATGTTGGTCCACGGCGTCCGATCATTATTAAAAAGGTTAGCAGGCTCACGAACAAACTTCTCTGTAGAACTTGACATCGACTGTGTCTCTTTGCTGTGTGGTCCGGTTGATGACAGTCACTGAAAATGATTGTATGAAAATAATTCTGTGGTTGCCTGTCTTAGTGATTTTGTTGTTCCAAAGATCTACTCTAGCAATCGGCGCATTATGAAAGCAAGCAGATGAAATTTCCACCAACAAGCAGCTGTTGTCCATTCTAGTCTCACTAACTTGAGAAAAGCGAAAAGACGGATTTCTATCGTCTGACGGGCCATTGATCGTCAGAAATATATAGCAGCTAAAGGTCGCAAGAACTAGAGTCGCAGCTGTTAGAGTTTCGGAGCAACAGCGAAAAATGTGTAAAACCCTCCCCACCATAAGGCTAGTGACGTAGCTATACTACTGTAATGAAGCTATTTCTGTCGAAGTGTCAAAGGCAGTATTCGCTAATCTGCTTTTTAAGGTGGTGGGAAGGCTTTTGAAGCTTTTCATGATCTGCTTCCTGCTTCGATGATTCTTTTCAAAACGAAAAATGGCCATTCCAATTACGTTTTTTGCTGGTTTTATTTTACCATGTGCATCGATTGGATTAAATTGTAAACTTCAATTTCTCTAAATCACTACATTGAAGTCTTATCATTTTGCAAGCGTATGCCATGACTGAAACGTGCGGCATAGCCACAATGGCATCCCCAGAGGATCGCATGAACTCAAAGAAAGAGGGCACGTGTGGAACTGCCCTTCCACAAGTTGAAATCAAAGTTGTTAATCCATTAAATGAAGATAAGATTTGTAAGCAAGGGGAAGCAGGACATATTTTGCTGAAATCACCATCGTTGATGAAAGGATATTTCAAGAATGAGAAGAAGACAAAAGATGTTCTCAAAGATGGATGGTATCACACTTGCGACTACGGATGGCTTGATGAGGATGGTCATCTTTACGTTGTGGATCGAATTGACGAATTGATAATTAAGGAAGAAGGAGTGGTAAGTAAAATGAAATGTTTAGCAGACAGCTGTTGAATCATTCTCCCGAAATAACGAAACTGAGATGCCTTTTGTATGTAGTTTCATACATTTTATCGCATTGTAGAAGATTACTTCATAGAATAAGCTGTAATACGTCATAACTAGAGTGGAAATGCGAGCGCGCGAGGTATGAGAAACAAATTATAAAGTACAAACTAAAAATAAAGTGAAATTAGAATGCATTATCACTTCAGATATATTTTAATCGTATTTTCAAAATTATTTAATGTGCATTATTTATTTCTGTGAACTTGCTACGTTTTTTACTTACGTGCAATGGAATTGAGTTCAATATTGCAAATTTGATCTTAAAATGGTATAGCGCAACATGTGCAACATAAAAAAGTGACATGCAGCTCTTGACATATTAATGCGATTAGAAGAAAATGAAACATGTGGTAGAAACTATACGGGTTTGCCAGTTTGTCAGAATCGCCTCTCCCATCGCTTCACTTTTGACAAGCCGCAAACTTAATCACGTTTTCAGCACATTATTCTCGTCAAACAGCGACGAGCATTATTCTTGTCCAAGATGGAACAAATGAATTATTTGCAATGTGCGAGTAAAACCTTAATTAGCAAGCTTCACTATATAAATATAGAAACTATCACTTCGAGCTACGCTTGTGCAAGGAGGAATACAAAACTTCACACTACGTGTAAGGTTTAACGAAAAAAAATGAAATAGTGGATGCGATCTATCAGAGGATATATTGACAAATAGTTTAAAACATTTGATGATACGACGACAATGTAAAGAAACAAAATTTGTACACAGACATTGGGAGGTATAGCATATGAGTCTATGACAGCGGTCTGAAATTTGATTGACTGACAAGAAGTCTAACAAAGGTAAGTGAACAGTATTCCAAAGCACTTCGAATACAACAAAAATAGATTTTACTCAAGTGCACTCGTAAAAATGGCTTAAATTAACACAAAATAGCTGCTTTGGATGACGCTTCCTTACAAGTTTGCTAAGTGTGCTCACTTCAAGTGAGCAATTCACTACTATGTCGATAGCAGTAACATGGACATTTGGCGACATGTCAGGACTAGGAGTGTTTTAAAATTATCTAAAGTAGTGAATTTCCTGCTGAAATTTCACTAGATATTGCGTAGAAAAGGGCTAGCGGGTGTTAGCATACATGCAGGTATAGGTGGCCAGCACAATTAGAACACTGCATCAGGGAAATATTTGACAATGAGTTGAGGACTATCATAACAGCTCGCATTATCTATTACTTTATTGAATTTTCTTAATACTAGCCGCTGGGAATTATTATTGAAAACGTTTAGCAATACACTCTGGTTGAACTAAATTTTTCTTTTTTATAATTCTGATTGTCAGCAAAGTAAGCAGAATGAATGTTACATGTATGACGGTTTTGGTGTCATGCCATCACTCAAAAGCTCAACTATATCAAATCGATATTTTTTCACAGCCAATAATGATTTTCAATGCATTCGCAAAGTTGCCTAATGCTTGATAAATCCCAACTAGATGTGAAGCCGCAGCAAAGAGGACAGATTTCAATCGCAGTCGTAGCAGCTATTCGAAAGAATGCGGTATTTTGATTTAGATGTGCTCAATTCTGACAGATATTGCAAATTGTCAAACTGTACAAAGACCTACTCACAGATAGATGCATGGTAGGATTTGTGCAGGCCTACTGCTCACCAATTCAACTCCCTAAGTCCCAATTGATAATGTTAACTATAATTTGATGCAATTGTTGATAAAACTGTAATAATAAATGCCACCGTTTTCTTACAGATACCGCCATCAAAGTTGGAGGACATAATTCGGAGTAATGCTAACGTTGAGGAATGTGTAGTTCTCGAAAAAAATATCAACGACGAGAAATGGCCAATTGCTTTCGTAGTTGCCAATGGTGAAATTGACTCTGAAGAGATTTAGCAGTTTGTGGCCGAGAGAGTGGAGCCATACTCACAATTAAAGGGAGGTGTTAAGTTTGTGAAGGAAGTTCCGACATCCTTAGCAGGAAAATTATTGAGGAAATCCTTCATCGAGAAACTAGATTCTTGATATGCAAGTATGTGATCTTCTAGTGTTGATAAATAAATGTTTGTATTTCTAATTGTGATAAATGCCAAAACACCATATGAAACTAGTCTTCTGACCCTATCAATTCCGGATCGTCGAGATCCCGAGCACCATCAGTACAAATTTTAGTACATTTTACCGAATTATATATATAAATGTACTTGATGACATTGCTATTAATGATGCTAAAATTGTTGAATTTCCATGCATGCTTAAAAGCGCAGTTGGCATATATTGTTGGCAAAAGTGCAGTTGGTAGTCACCAGTAGCTGTCTGACCATGGCACCGACATAGATATTGCATTCTGCAATTACAATTTCAAGCACAGTTGTACTGAGCTGTTTCGTTCATTAGAGAGATCATTTGTATTGTTCTTTAGGAAAATAGATTCCAGGAACATACTTTGTTTAAAACTTTTAATGATTCCTAGATTTGCCAATAATCGAGATATTTTTACTTTTAGGTGGATGTTCATGCATCGACACCTGAGTGGGAGAGGGATATCACTACAAGTGCTCACTTATATGAATGGCAAGATGGCGCCTCGTGGAGCCGATATATCGCATTGGGAGGCGATCACACGTGTATAAATACACAACACTAGACAATTACAAAGATAAAATTGCGAATGGTGTAAAATCAAATGTTGTGTATTTATGCACGTGTGTCAGGCCAGTCAATTATAGCCTAGGCCTAAGCTTACTTGCAGATGCAGATGAATAAGGTGCCTGAGCTGGACTTTGGTCAGTTGCATATCTATTACCAGTACGGACATTTGCCGTATGCGTCCTTGCACAAAGAGTAGATATGTTATTCAAGATGCATTTTACCCAAAGTAATTGAATTATTATTCACTGTAGCTAGCTATTTTATTAGTGTATAAAAGTAGAAAAAAATAATACCACGTGGAATTTAATTTGATTATTCTTTTTAAGCGGACCTACGTCAAACCGTGAACTGTTACTGAATAGATACTAAAGCTGAGTAGCCTAGGCCTACTCTAAATTAGCCAATAGCTACCTGCATTTAACAGAATTTTTTCCGGTATGCCTTTCAAACCTGTAAGTTTTACGTTTTTCAAAACAGTTTGCAAATAGTCATATTCTCCCATTCCTGTACTTCATCTTATAACGTTCAAAATACAGAATAATTCTTCTTATGAACAAATCATGACTTCTTTTCAAGATTGATGAAGAACAGCGTTCCACAAAATGCGTCACAATGTTTGTTTGCTTTGGAGCGACAGTACTTACTCCTTGAGAGCAACACAACTTTCTAGAGTTTTGTATTCAACATCTCCAGATTCCTCAAAGCAAATTACAATAATTTTACAAGTACCAGTGGCAATGTAATACTAGACACAAAAAAGAGACAGAATAGAAAATTCCCAGTTCGAGTCCATGGACCCAGAGCGCTGGACCCCAAACACCCGCAATATCCGGACAAACTTGGACCTGTTCAACGGATCCGCGGACCCGACCCAGATTCAACCGTGGCCTATGTGTACATTACTATTGAATTCGTATGAAAGCTGGTCAGAGGGGATAAATAGAAGGTGATGATGGACCAAGAGATTGAAGATCTCACTTAGATGCACCTAGATTGAACCACTAAGATTCTTGAAGATGGAATAAGAGATCTGTATCAAGTTGGCCTGCATCAGCTTTAAACAATCAGTGAAAAATGTTTGTGCCTAAAGAATAAGCGAGCTCGCTCAACTTGCATAATAGGTAAGCATGCACAAAGCTATGCTGATCAGTGTTCCAATTTTTCAGGGAAATTTTGAAAGAGCAATAAAATTGACATATTTCTATCGGCGAGCAACATGCGCAGTGGGACCTGTCTGAGTATATGTAGCGATGACAGAGAAGCAAATGGACCAGAAAAAAGCGCATATACATGTAGAACCAGCTTTAAATGAAGTTGGAATATCTTCGGCCGGAATAGCCCTCGCAAGCTACTGTAGGTACGGACAATGCATTTTGTTCTACTACAAAGTCGTTTTTAGGATGAACCATTGATGTTTGGGTTGGGCCTTACACTGCATCAGGACTCCTATAAGGCCTAATAGCTTGGATATTAAAAGACCACATGCTAGATGTGTTAGGTAATGATTCTTCTCTCACACTATCGTATCTTATAGTTGACTGCAAGTTTAAGTTGATCCTGAGACGATATATCTCAATATATGCTTTTAGAAAATACCATTAATTGATTACTGGATGCAATACCCCAGCCGGTTATGAATATATTTGTAATTTGCAGAAATATCTTAGCATTTGCTAAACTACCAACAGCTTTAGATGTTGAGATTGTTCCACAGTATTTTTGTAAAACATTTAATATGTACGCATCTTTTTAGTGATCATTATGGTAGGCCTATATAAAGAAATAGGTCTTAAATGATGATCAGACATAGGTAAATGCATTTTTAGATATAGATTGACATGCTGATTTAACTGCTATAAGATGCGCTACTTTTGAATGCGCAGACTGCGGAAACTTACTTAATGCCATATGCTAAACATATGGCTACTTCTGGAAAGATGTTGTTTGTCAAAATTGACGACATTTTCTGGTGGCTGAGAGTAAAACATTGAACTCGGTTTATGTTTACACACTTCAGTTTTAATACTTTGAGCTATCAGGAAACATCTTTCAGTATCGCTTTGTTTGCAGAAACTTAAAGAATAACTCAATATGAAGGCTATCTTTAGTTTTGTTCATTGATCCCGAAAAGTTGCGGAAAGCTCTGTAGGTTAGCTTTTACGACAACTTTTAAAGCTTTTTTGTTTAACGTTGTGGCCTACAAGGGTAAGCGGTTTATTTTTCCCGGGGATAACTGATAAACAGAGAACGACTTGATGCTAAAATAGCCGTACGTTTATATGATAAACCGGAAATGTTTTCTTGGGGTGATGATCACGGAATTTCATATAGTTTAGGTAAATTCTACAAAGCATAATTCTGCTTTTATGAGTACGATTTCAAAGTTCATCCACAAAGTAAGAAATTTATTTATTCCCATTCACCTACATTTAAGTTTAATTTGATGAACTTTGTAGAATGAAGATTTCATACAATGACTGTGTTGTATTTGTAAAAGCTTTCATGTATGTCCATCATCATCTCCATGGTGCGATGAGAACCCACCTACAGCCTAAATTTTGAACACTGACAGAAACTATAAGCCGATCTATTTTTCTGTGGACATGAGCAAACCACGGTCCGCAGACCCTAAAATACATGATGTACAATAATTGTTTCAATTTTTGTTGTAATGAAGAACTCAATTCTTTTAAAACACTTCTTAAATGAGACGAAATTGCTATTTAAGGAATCAGCGGATTTACTTCAAAAAATATTCAATCATAAAAGACGGAAAATTTTGAAAAAATGGAAACTTTTCCAGAAAATTTTACTTATACGTATACTTATACACCACATTCAGTGAGAAAATATAGTCTGCCACAGTCAACGGGAATTGAAAAATGCATTAATCAGTATTATATTATAACGGACTTCTTGTCTGCTAGCCAATTAATTCACTTTTAACCACTTGGCTCCCTCATTATGAAATTTTGAGCCAATACATTCATTCCATGAGAAACGTGATGGAAAAGACAATATGAAAGGGTGGGCCACTCATCTGTCCAAATAACTGCAGCCGTTTCTACATAATGTCCGAGTTGTCCCAGGAAGTTCACAATCGTTGTTAGAAACATCTTCATGGCAGGAGCTTGCGTGTTGCTGGCTGGCATCAATGGAAACCTGTCAAAACACTGGACATTCACAAAATGATCTACGCAGGACAAGTGTATGAACGTTGATGATTTTTGGGATAGTGGTATTCAGATCAAGCAACAAGAAGTACTTTCCTGGGATCTCGGAAACATTCCATTTGAATCCTTGATTAGTTAATTCAGTTACATTGACTTCTTGAGGAGGAGTAAAAGGAAACCAATACCATTTACGGTAGAAAAACCTGATATTGAGATGTAGATTGCGATATTTCTCTACTGATTTATCATAGATTTCTTTCATCCACATGTTTACCAAGAATGCCCGCACATCGGCCTTTCTTAGATCTGCAAGTCTCGCACCATCCTCTTGGCATCTTCTGTCTAGAATATTACTGCCCGCCGCTGCGTAGCGCTTCCTCATGTTATATCTCATGGAATCAGTATTACCTTCAACTTTGATTTTATAGGAAGTTAAACAACTGCGACACTTGCGATTGATGGCAATTCTTGAGGTGATATTTTTCACCTTTTTTTGATTGCTAGCGACTGGTGTGTCCTTGAACATAACACAGTGATGAGTTTTATCCAAAAACATTGCAGCACAGCATGGAGTGCTCTCCGTACATCTTGACAGACAATCGATGACAGAACGGCCTTTTTGCAGCCAAGTATCTGCTTTCGGTGAATATTCCTCGTTAGAGAAAAATTTGTAAGGAAAACTTAACACATCAAACTGGATTGCCCCTATTTGGCCACTTGCGATCGTCATGAAAACGTAATATGGCAAATCGATGCGAAACATGCTCTCTATCTGGTGAATAGGTTACCTGTGAGAAGCTTTGGTAATTTAATTATCATTAAAACGATAACAAACAAGTTCTTCATAACTGACATCTACTTCAGAGTCTCCTTGATAATCAAAGAGACTTTCAGTAAGTGCATTCTTCATTTCCCCTGACATAGCTAATTTGTTTAATGCTGAAAATTATCAAGGTCAAAACGCATTGACGCACGATCTTTAAACAGATCTCAAGCATCTAATCTGTATTCAATATTTGCAAGTATTCTTGATGCAAGCATGCCGATAAAGTCTAGTGGTAGTATTCCAATTAATCCCCAGGACATTAATCATATGATATTTGCAATTTCATCTTCATCTGTGAACTAAACTAGTTGAATTTTCAGATGTTCATGTCCTCACATCACAATATTCTCCGCCAATTTCAATGTAAATGTATTTTTTTAATGGAGATACAACTTCCCATTTATGTCCTCCAATTTCAGATATCTATTCTAAACATGCTAATGCTCGTTCATTAACATCTGTGGACCACGTCACAAATGCTTTTTAATCCATGACAGCTAGAGATGAATAGAAATTATAGCTATCTGTCGTCGTGCATAAATTGGAAAATATCCTCGAGCGTGCGCGGCCTCAGAAATCTTCCAATTTATGCCTTCGACAGATAGCTTTAACTCCTGTTTTCACAGATATCCATTCATCATACTTATTCCAATCAAACATGTAGATATGTCACTTATCTGCAGTAGATTCTGAGACTTAAATCTACTACACTCTTTTCATTGGCATTTCAGACTACAAGGTTTATAGTTCAGAATTCAGAAAATGGGATTTCACTTTCAGACTGTGATTTTATATCAAAAATATAGGATTGTCATTGTTACTGAGTAGGTAGATTTGTCCGCCGATATTTCACCTGTCATTTTTCTATGAAAGTCGTTTACATATCTCCAATTTGAAATTATAGACGGCCTTAATTGCATAATTAAGGCCGCCTAATTTGCTATGTAGTAGGCAATACTATGCCTACAATTACTATGCATACCATTGAGGTACAAGCATTTCACCGTTCATCGTCGCATTCCCAGTGAATCCTATGGTTCACAATTTGGACTCGTAGATACCTCAAGCCTGACATACTTAAATGCACTGAGCTGCATGGGCTATGTGGAAAATTATCACAGATTTGACTCTTTTCCAGGTCAAAATCTTAGATTTTTGATGACATAGATTTTAGGTTCAGTAACAATGTATGACTGCGAGAATGTCTGAGAGGACAGCAATGACTATTTGAAGACGGGGCTCGTTAGCAGCCGAGGCTGATAGTCATTGCTGTCCGAATTCAAACATGTTCTCAGTTGCATGGTAATATAATTCTATGGTAAAATCATGGTCAGTCATGATTACTGGCGCTACGCGTCGGCGATTTAGACTGTCATCTGAAAGGCAATATATCTTCATTCAGATAGCAAGAAGAGTATTTCAGAAGACACGACTAGTATTACAGGAAGTCCTAGTGAATAAATATTTTGGTAGATGCAAAGTGAATGAATGTCCGGGTGCCAGTGAAAAACATCTACCAAAACTTTTATTCACTATACAACAGGCCACTTTTTAGCGTTTGATCTTCATCATAATGACTATTACTTGCATATCCCATCTTCTGAAATACAAGACGGATCCTCTGAAATATAATTCTTGCTCTCTCAATGATAATTTTATCTTCCGAAATATAAATCTTGAACTACTAGTGGAGAAGGTGCAAAAATAATACAGCTATTTGAAAATTACAAGACTGCTAAAATACTGAATTCACGCTTAATCAATCCAGATTCACATTAACTAACTCGCAACGATAGCCTTGATAGATTGATGAACATTTATGGAAAGAAAGAGCTTTGACGAAGCAACGGAGTAGCACGGCTAGACGTCCAATTGGAAGATGCATTGGAAATAGATAGCTGATGGAGGTCTTTAGCATTTCAAGGATGTTGAATGTATTCAAGGGCAATGACCATCTTCTAGCAGTAGGGACGCCGGCATGACTTTAGGACAGGTGTTGCATTGGTCTCAATTTGGGGTTCACTAAACCTGCTACCCTCATACCCAAATTCCATGTTTTAAATACCTACTTAGGTTTTTCCCCAACAGCCCTGTTCACTTAAAACAAAACCGCATGCCGATTACAAAAAATGCAATCGTTGAAAAATGAGTTCCTTCAAAATATAAACAGCTAAAATTTTCAGAACCTCTTGAAGTTTGCGTCACGAATCATTTATGTTTTTAGTTTAAATTGCTATCTCAGACTATCTACGGTACTTCTAATTATCAATGGAACATACTATTTTGCTAGAAGAAGATCAGCACGTGGATTGCTTTTCAACAATAAAAGATCGAAAATTTTGGCAAATTTCACTTCAAATCGCCCTGCTTAGAATTAGAAAGCCGTGTCAACTCTACAAAGACAGCGTAAACATAGTAAACTCGTGTGAAATTTAAAAACTAGAGATTTTTATGATGAATACAAAAATATCTATGGTAGCTCCTATCTTCTAATGTATAGAAATTGACCTGTATTTTCATAGAGGAAGAATTAGTTGCTTCCAAAAGTTAAACATGCGAAAATGTGGAAGGTTCAGTCTTTCAATACTATAATCTTTTATACCCTGCGCTTCAAAAGCATCAAGGAACTTCTAAACATGTTCTATTCGAAAACATGCTACAAAACTTCGTAATCTTGTCACACTTTGAATCTTGGAATATGGCAAAGTATGAAATAACTACTAAAAAGTGCTAATCAATTTTCAAAAATATGCGTCCGGGTGTGCACATGTAAGATCCTGTTGAATTTGTAAAAATAGACTTAATTAGTCAAATAGCATGTACTAATTAGCAATTAGCACGGAACTGACTGGTCATGATAGCAATACAGAAGAAATAGCAGTGCAGTATTCTACAAATTCTCCTTGACATGACAACTTTGGTTTATTAATAATTGTCCTCAAGCGACGTGACCATTACTCAGCTTTATCGATAAGAGAATCAATCTTCTTCAGTGTGATCATGTCATAAGCTACATTCAAAGAGCAAAATATCATAATCAAAGACAATTATCGACTTTATATTAATTAATATATTGTTAGTTATTATATATATATATATATATATTTATATATTAATTATTAAAAATATTATAATATATGTTATATTGATATTTAAAGACAATGAACTTTAAAATATGTAAATGGGTCCGCATTATTTTCAAATAAGAAATATAACTAAAATTTAGTGACTCATAAAATCGTATGCCTATGAAAATTGAATTAATCCACATAAAGATAGTTTAATTCTAACTGCTAGAGTGTCTTCATTCTAAACATTTACAACTCAATTGCTACCAGTGACTTTTATTGACCGTAGAATGCAGTCTGCTAGTTAGCAATTTGAACAAGACTATTAGCTTTACAGATCCATTTTGTCTGGTGAAAAAAATCTATTAACTAGATTTCTCAAGTTAGCAACCTTGAAATTTAAGCCAAGAGTTAGAATAAGATTTCAACTTTTGTATGAAGGCATTCATTATGATGCGGTTCATGAAACTTCTTGATAATCAGCTTAATTTCCGTTTTATTAGGATACCTTTTTTGATATCAACCAGTTTAATGCTATTTTTATATTATATTAAAGTCTGAAGTACCAAATTGCTAGCATATAAACACAGGAATAATTTTCAAAAATTTAGCCTTTTAAAAATTAATCAAACATTATTTGGATCGCATGAACATAATCAACGCAAAAAGTTGAATCTTTGTATAAAAATGTTCACTTTATGATGATATTTTTTGAGTCGACACTGTGCCTACCAGAGAATTAGATTCATCTGCGCGCGCTTCGGTTTCCTAGAAAGGAAGAATTGTATGTAACCCTAATATCGAAATAGCACATCACAGAATTAGACAACTTACTCCTTCTGCAATGGATAATTCATGTATGATTTCCTATTGGAAATGGCAAACAATAAGCTGTAAGCAAAAGACACCAGAGCCAGTGAGAGATGCATGCGTGCTGTGATATCACTTCGCACACATCAAAACACACATCGCCTGGCGAAATTCGATTCAGCGTATGCACTATACAGTGAGCAATAGTCCGGCAGCCAGAGCGAGTTTCTGCAGGGAACGAGGCCGAAAGTGAGACTTTCACAGAATGATGTACACCCTATGCCTACTACGGATCTGTACGTCTGCCGAGTTCTAGTGAGTTCCTCTTCTTGTCAGACAAGATCAAAGAAAAACACATGTAAATCCAATGGGACGCAGATTGCAGTTTTTGGCTAAAATGAAATTTTCTATGTTTTCTGTGATTAAACAAAAAGTACTAAGCCCATAGTAATAATTTTTGGAATGGAATGTCCTCAGGTCATTTCCTTTCATGTTCATGCACTTCTGTCTATGAAGCTAAACACATTCAGATTTGGCGAGCCTCTTAATGTCGGCAAACACAAGCATTTTTAGCAACTTTATATACATTCAACCACATTCTCATATACATTTCCGATCAGATGCATGATAAAAGCACATGCCCATCATAGGAAATGGCCTGAAGATATCCCATTCCAAAAATTATTACTCTAGACTTAGTACTTTTTGCTTAATCAGAGAAAACATGCTGAATTTCATTTTAGCCAAAAACTGCAATCTACGTCCCATTGGATTTACATGTGCTTTTCTTTGATCTTGTCTGACAAGAAGAGGAACTCAATAGAACTCGGCAGACGTGGAGATTCGTAGTAGGCATAGGGTGTACATCATTCTGTGAAAGTCTCACTTTCGGCCTCGTTCCCTGCAGAAACTCGCTCTGGCTGCCGGACTACAATGCCGAGGAGAGGATGTGAAAACATCAAGTGAACTAATTTTCGCACGCCTGCTACTTTTTTCGGAAGGGCCAACATTATGGAGAAAACTTGTGCGCAATGATCTGAATTCTTCGAATCTGAAGGAATTTTGGCAATCGAAGCACTTTGCTGGAACTCACTTTAATCCACAAGCGACGCACGACTTTTTTCCTATCTCTGTAGGGTATAAGGAATTCCTTTTTGCCCACCCAATAGGTTCCTCCATGTGCCGTCAATTTCGTATTAATCACACTTCTAACAAACCGAAGCAGATAAACAAATTATTTAATTCTGTGGTGCCTACTATAGCTGTATCACACAATTTTTCAGGGGGCGACCGCCCCTCCTGCCCCCTGGGATCGACGCCTATGGCTGTATGGTTACTTTACGCTGGTTGTGGATGGCACGTTGCTGGTTAATTAAGATCAAAAGTGCAACTGCCATTGGAATGAATTGAAGACAATGGGACATGAAGCTGTGGTCTTTGGTACGTCGTTTCATGGTACGTAAAAGTATACCTAGGTTTATTTTTCTGTGAATCCAAGACCACTAATACACAAAGGAAAAACAAATGCTCTGATATCAGAAAATTTATTTTGATTGTACTGTATGTTCGATGTCATCGTTCATTGATATCTGCGCAGTGATCTCTGTTTAGCCCTTATTCTAAGGCGTAGGACTTACAAATACTCACTGTCCGCTGTCTGTACAAGTAGATATGTTCCAATGTTATAACGGCAAGAGACTTGGAACGTGACTGATAGTTCAATCATCGTATTCGCCAGCAGTGAGTGTGTGCGCTAATAGTGACTTACAATACATTTTACGTATCTGGAGACTTTTGTATAGCCGGAGGGAACTTCTTCGCCACACATCCATCTTCACACAAAGCTGTTGATACCTGCTTGCACTAAGGGAAGCAGAACAAAAGACCACCATTATCCTCGTGGCATGGGGTGGCCGGACCGGATACTACACGCAAATGATCTGCTAATATGGCCAGACGATATGCAGGATAATCTCAATAGAATTGTGCACATTGCTCTGAAATGATCACTGTTTGAGATCCTTTTTGTAGTAGTGTACTGTGAGCCTCACTTTCTTCCCCATCCAACAACATAACGCAAATCTTCAATCTCTACTACAGGAACTCCTTGTAGTTCTGGCATTGGTGAGAAGGTATACAACGGAATTTTTTCAATCAACTTCAATATGGCAATGTTTCCATGTCAAATCCACTAGAAACAGATTCACATTTATTCTTTTTCCATTAGGGTCTGGAGTTTTAGCGATCATGAGCGTGTAATCGGACATAATTATCATACTGATGCAGTTTCATTTCTAACTCCAAGTTTCATAGTATTTTCGCTCACAAAAGAGTGGGCAGCAGTCAATACAGTGTCATCGTCGACTAGTGTTCCACCACAATCTTGTCTCCCTGACATTCATGGAGCTTAGTCTCTGCGCCATGCAGTACTCGAAAGCTAGGAGCCGCCAAGCTCAAAGGTAGAAGAAAAACGAAGTCATCAATGAGATCTTGAGCGAACCAATCATGGAATTGCAAAACTATATAATACTCATTGCCAACTCGAACATTCGCACATGTCAAGGACACGCACGGGTAATTACTCCTCTAATCTCATGGCTGTAAGCTTTAATGTATTTGATATTGTATTCATATACAGAAACCCTTCCCACTTCATGGAAATTGCGTTCCAGACCCTCCCGCGAAAAAGGAATTTCCATGAAGCAGAAACTAGATTTTTTGAAGTGTAAAACATAATTTTGACACATCAGAACTTAAACTGCTTTCTAGCCTTTTGCAATTGCATTATGGATATGCTCATATCTCAAGTGTACATACAATACGATGGCCTCAAATTGACCTCTCAAGTGAGCATTTTAGGTGTGACATTGAACGATAAGCTAACCTGGAATGATCATTTTCAGATAATATTCCTGACTGCATCAAGACGTTTGTACACCATTCGTGCATTGAAATCTTTCGTTCCCAAAAAGGGTCTAGCTCAGGTGTACAATGGATTTGTCATGTCTGTTGCAATGTATGCAGCTCCCCTATTTTGTAAACTTCCTGTGAGTGACACTTCTCAAATGAAGCGACTGCAAAAACGAGCACATCGCATTATCTTCAACGAGTCCTGCCATTGTCCTGTAATCCTTGACATTGTCGATGCCCATGAGCAGGCTTCTCTGAAGTTTTTCTCTTCGTGTAAATGCTCGGACCACCCCTTAAATTATCTTGTTCCTCCACAGTTACCGGCCACCGGTCATCACCGGATTCCCTATTGCTCGACAGAGCGACGATTGAACTCATTCTTCCCATATATATGTATATTGTCTAGATTAGATCAGCCTTGTTCTGAAGTTCTTTAGCACTCCTGACGAGATTCGCGAGCCGCTCAAGAGTCAGGCTAGCTTTCTCTTCAACTTCTGTGGGGTTATCTGAATCTACCTCCTCCTCACTTGCAGACTTGGTCATCTCGGCAAGGTCGTCGTCGGTCAGGGTTTGGATTGGGAATCAATGAGGTCGTCGACATCTTCCGTCTTCATGTAGGAGAAGTCATCTCCCCCAAGAAGCTTGGCGAGATTGACAGCCTCATCCATAGCGTCGTGTTGAACTGTGTGTGTGGGGGGAAGGGGGAGAGGTCGATCTGACCACTACCACAGGTCAACTCTTGAGTCTGACACTCATATCGATGAACGGTGCGCCGAGACTGAGTGTACAATTGCTACAGATGGAGACCAACACCGGTGGAGAGAACGCCCTGAAGCCACGTATTGACATAAAACTATTAAAGTATACGTATACATGTACTTCACAGTGTCTGAATAGAGTATGTTGCTAGAAGAACCAAGTAAGCTGATGTTCAGTTCAAAATTATTGTTTCTCTTTAGGTAATATAAATCGATCTATACTCATAGATCATCGTCAGACAAGTGTCTGACCAGTATTAAATCAAGGCATCGTCACCCAATATACTGAATATTAAAGTGCGAAAACAACTTTTCAAGCATAAATTGTCATTTTAAATGAAAATGAAGAAACTCGAATGGCCGCGATACCCCGTGAAATAACAAAACAAATGTGCTAAAAAGATTGGAATATTTTATGAAAGCCCGCGATAGTTGAAGCCGCGAAGTAGGAGGGATTGCTGTATATAATCAATTATAGTCATTAGCACTGAAGTCAGAATTTATCAATAATTACGTAAATACATCTCATTAACGAATGTGTTGAGTTCTACTTGCGTGAAAACCAACATCAGTTGAGGCAGTAATCCAGACAATTAGATTCTATTACTGTCGTGAGTGAAAATTTACACAGCTCTATGCTTATGTTTGAGAATAATGCAAGTGCTGAGCATTAAATCGATTGATTGATTTGATATGCCAGGAACAGTGCATGTCTTTGGGCTCTTCTTTGAATCAAATCCACAGTGAAACCATTGAGACCATATGTTTAATCAGGTACGTCTACTAAGGGCTTCACATTGCAACAGGAAACAACACAATTTAAAACATTAAAATACACTGAAGTATGAAATGTGCGCTATTAAGAAGAGATGTGGAATTTTTCAAGTAGGCTGATCGTCAATATAAATGGTAATTTTTAAAACCTTATCGTATACTGAATACTACGTTAAATGCTGCAAATTCAGGAATTCTTTATGTCCATCAATTTGATGGACTTTATGACCAACATGTGCGCTGTTTAGAATCTTCATCACCCATGTAGTCATTCAAGCAACAGAAATGTCGAAACATACATCATAGCGTTACCTATATCTTACTTAAACTCATGAAAAGTCGTGAAAGCTCACTTTTTTCGCTTGCATCTACATTTCGCAATCAAAATGTTAAAATGTCTGACCAGTCAATTGGCCGGTGCCGTATTTCTAGGGTTAAATGCATGTATAATTAAAAAATCTAATCTCGAATAGTCGAGATCTCGAGATCGAATTCATCATTGCTATTTCATGGCTACAACTGCAACAATTACAAAATTATTTGAATCGAATGTCGATCTATCTTTGAGAGCTGTTTTCAACTATTAACTATTGCTGTTTCAGTGAACTGCATGTCCTGAGCACAAATTATGTCATGATCGTGGGCTTTGGTGCTCTTATAGGAAGGTCCTCATCAAGCTTCTTCACACCGATTCCTTTGCATCTGCGTCATGCTGACTTTCATTGATAACAGTGCTGTCATCAATCATCCTCATTATTACGGCCATGCTCACAAGCGCTGACTCTTGAGCCTCAGGCTCTCCCATATTCATAAGCACTAGCTCGCATGGGCCAGGAACCCAACAAGAATAAAGCATTGTGCTTAATTAATATACTTCCGAGTCTAGACAAGTTTTACTTAGCAAACAGATGAAAGCAATGTCACAAGTAAGTGGCTCGAAAACGAGAAATTGCTTAAGCGCTTTCATGGTCATTGCCAATCAATGAGGCATCTACTCACAATTTAGCAAGCATCTTGACCTTGTCATGACAGCAGGGTTGGATGCTTTTCCAGGGGTGGAAAATGTCATTTGTAAGAACCGATATAAACCGTCAAGGAAAAACTATAACAATGGGTGAAACTGGTCAAAGCTGGTGAAAACTACTATTTATGATCCTATGATAATTAGAATAGAATTTAGCAGATATGCGGTGCATTACGGTGTATTTGTAAAACGGGCACAATCTCAAGATTTATGCTACGCTATTAGATGTAGAATTTGAAATCTACAGCGAAAGACATGATCATGTGTCTTGTGCATCATTCATGCTAAGTTGATGAAATAAAATGTATTTATGGTCAATTCCTGAAAACATTAGATGAAAGCACTGCTGCTGTACGATGATGCCTCAGTTCGATGAGGAGACAGTATAGAGATGCGGACCAGTGTCATGTGAATATAAATTGGTTAACAGTGAATATTAATGGCAATGCAAGTTTCCCACGTACACTAACAGTTCCATTATTTCCCATTTTCCCTGAGTTTACCAATTTTATCCGGTATTTACCGGTTTTTCCACCTGCCCTGGTACAAACTAATCTTTCCCGCAAAATTGCTAGCCCTGATCATTACACTTCATTTTGCATCTCAGCAGTGCTTGCACACAAGAATGAATGTGTTTACGCCAGGGATGCGGAGTCCTATCATTTTGATAGGACTGCGACTCCGACTCCGGGTGGCCAGTATATATATAGCCCAGCTTTGAAAAAAGCTGCTAACCTATATCACAGATCATTATAGGCTTACCTGAACCTATCTTTAGTGATCATTGCTGTATTGATTATCAATAAATTTCATCTATTTATTTTTCATATTTTTTCATTTTTTCATTTGATTATTTTCATCACCATTTCATTTTATTGATAAAATATCAATAATTGAAAGTTTATCAAATGTCATTATACAATGGATGCATGCGACTAGCCTCCACCCATTTTGTTGATGTGTGCCTCAGACGGTTTTTCTCCAGTCTCTACCAGGCAGAGAAATCTCCATCTTTCTTCAAAAAATATGAGTACACTTTCGATTTTGATACGCGCTTTGGAGGAGTCATCACACAAGATTAACGCTTGGATAAGAGGCTTCGTTCTCAAACAAACTATCATTTCATTTTTGTCTCTGATGTGACCTTTGGTGCGTAGGTGTGATTGAGGCTAGGAAGGCTTGTCTTCTCTACTAAATCACCGAGTGAAAAGACAATCCTTTTTTCACTATCACGATTCATTGCCTCAACTATTACAAGCTTTGCATGCAGCAGTGTCTCTGTGCTTTTGTTTGACGGAGAAAGTTGACATCAAGACAGTGACAGCCATATATACGAGGATTAATAGTTTGTTTGCACTATATTTCGGGTCTAGTTATAGGTCGGAGTCCGGAGTCCTATCATTTGATAGGACTCCGACTCCAGCAAAAATGATAGGACTCCGGGACTCCGACTCCGCATCCCTGGTTTATGCCCATGCTGCTGCTGACATATTGTCATGAATAATAATCTGCACATTTCAAATGAAGGCTGCAGGATGACCAAAGTTTTATTGATGCGTTCATTTCATTTTTTTAGATTTAATGGAGTAACATTTTTTCACTAACAAAAGCACTCATTTGATGACAGATCTGAAAGTATTTATCGACGTCTGTTAAGTAAACTGATTGTAAGTGGTGATGAAGTTCAACTGTATTCTGAAAAGTTCAAGAAATTGGCAGACAGCAAATTAAGACAACATCTTCCATCGTTCATAATATATCTGATATTGAATATTTCTATGAATGACAGAGTTGAATTCTGAAACCCCGCAGGAATAATATTCGAATCCCTATTGTCGATCATTTTGTGAAAAAACTAATTGATTTTTCGGAATTCTAGCTTCTGCCGGACATTCACCACAAACTGACAAAAACCAGTTTTAGCCGGCAAAGCCAAACCTGGTCTAAAGACCGTGGTGGCGTCGGTTAAAAATTACTGTCAAACGAGCGTTCGGATTTGGCTTGTTCACAGGTCATGATTGTCAAAGGGTAAGCAATATCTAAACGTTCACTGACCGCTCATGTTCTGGATGAGCACCGACTTGATCAATGGACTTGTATCAAGAGAACTTTTTCTCCCATCCTCGTTATTTCTCATTTATTTGCATACTTACCAAACCACAAATCGTAGTGAATTCCATGATTTTCAATGTGACAAGGTTGCACTTTATATTGCATTACATAGTTGAAGTTTAACCTCCATGTCTCTTGAAAAAGACATTTAATATAGAATGCTATCTGATATGTAATTTGCCACAATAAGCGATTAAAATTGTGAGTTGAATCATAGAATAAGTATACACCTAGTAGGTAGAGCATCTGCTCAAAAAGTGTCTGTATACAGAAAAAAATGACTGTCTGTGTGAAAAAATCAGTTTCTGCAGAGATTGCGTTTCTGCCGTCCAAAAAATTATTCGAACAATATTTCAGAAGCGAAATTTTTCCAAATTATTCCTGTGTTTATATACTACCAACGTGAATCCACTATACACACTATATAAGTAGTACAAAACTTATAGATATCAAAAGGAAATAGCATTTGCGAACAGGCATCTTCATTAAGCAGATTGATCTGACTATCAAGGATATTTCATGAACCAATTCCTGAAAATTCAATCTTCAAAAGTTTTTAATTCAGTTTTCGTCGGCATAATCTAAATTTGTACTTCATTTCTTGAATCTGAATAGAAATTTGTACCCATTTACATATCCTTTAAAGTCAATTATGATCTGTGTCTTTGCTTATGAATATTTGCTCTTTCAGTGAAAGGCTTTGTGAAGAGATGATCACGCTTAAGAAATTACCTTTATTAATAAAGCTGAGCATTAAGATAATAGTAGCCTATCGAATTGTTAAATTGATAAACTATATTACCTCTCCAAGGTTGACATGACACGGACAATTTGTAAAATCCTGTTGTTCCTTCTGTATTGCTATCATGATCAGTCACATCCGTGTAAATTTCCTCAAAAGTCTAGAAATTGCATGTCTCACATGTGGTGTGGGTATCAAATCGAGTTCATTTAGTAAAATCGAAACAGTATCTACAATGGGGATTTAATATATGCTGAGTCTCTACTCTACCTAACATCCTTACTCTATGATTTAAATTCACTTCAAAAATTCATTAGGCCGAGAAGTTAACGATGCAGACAAGAGATCTTGAAGCTAATTTTCAATCAAATTGAACTTCGAATTTAGTATGGGAAACCAAGCAATTTAATTGTGCTTCAAAACATTCTAATCACGATTGACATAAATTATCATGAAATCTTGAACTTCATCAGAAATAATGGAAAAGACAATATCGACAGGTTCATGGACATATAATGCAATATGGACAATATGAAATGATGACTGTCAAAATAGCAGTCAAATATCTGTCCAAATAGCAGCAGCCAAGTCTACGGCTTTAATTATCCCAGAAAATTCTCAATCGCTGTCCAAAGGATGGTTTTATAGTCGCAGCTTCCATGTCGTTATAGCTGCTTCATACATCTCCAGAAACCTGTCAAAACGCTGGACATTCACAAAATGATCCGCGTAGGACAAGTTTATGAACGTTGATGATTTTTGGGATAGTGGTTTTCAGATCAAGCAACAAGAAGTACTTTCCTGGGATCTCGGAAACATTCCATTTGAATCCTTGATTAGTTAATTCAGTTACATTGACTTCTTGAGGAGGAGTAAAAGGAAACCAATACCATTTATGGTTGAAAAGCTTGCTATTGAGATGTAGATCGCGATATTTTTCTACTGGTTTATCATGGATTTCTTTCATCCACATCTTTACTAAGAATGCCCGCACATCGGCCTTTCTTAGATCTGCAAGTCTCGCACCATCTTCTTGGCATCTTCTGTCTAGAATATTACTGCCCGCCGCTGCGTAGCGCATCCTCATGTTATATCTCATGGAATCAGTATTACCTTCAACTTTGATTTTATAGGAAGTTAAACAACTGCGACACTTGTGATTGATGGCAATTCTTGAGGTGATATTTTTCACCTTTTTTGGATTGCTAGTGACTGGTGTGTCCTTGAACATAATACAATGATCAGTTTTATCCAAAAACATTGCAGCACAGCATGGAGTGCTCTCCGTACATCTTGACAGACAATCGATGACTGAACGGCCTTTTGCCAGCCAAATATCTGCTTCCGGTGAATATTCCTCGTTAGAGAAAAATTTGTAAGGAAAACTTAACACATCAAACTGGATTGCCCCTATTTGGCCACTTGCGATCGTCATGAAAACGTAATATGGCAAATCGATGCGAAACATGCTCTCTATCTGGTGAATAGGTTACCTGTGAGAAGCTTTGGTAACTTAATTATCATTACAACGATAACAAACAAGTTCTTCATAACTGACATCTACTTCAGAGTCTCCTTGATCATCAAAGAGACTTTCAGTAAGTGCATTCTGCATTTCCCCTGACATAGCTAATTTGTTTAATGCTGAAAATTATCAAGGTCAAAACGCATTGACGCACGATCTTTAAACAGATCTCAAGCATCTAATCTGTATTCAATATTTGCAAGTATTCTTGATGCAAGCATGCCGATAAAGTCAAGTGGTAGTATTCCAATTAATCCCCAGGACATTAATCATAGGATATTTGCAATTTCATCTTCATCTGTGAACTAAACTAGTTGAATTTTCAGATGTTCATGTCCTCACATCACAATATTCTCCGCCAATTTCAATGTAAATGTATTTTTTTAATGGAGATGCAACTTCCCATTTATGTCCTCCAATTTCAGATATCTATTTTAACCCTTTCTTTCACTATTTTTAAATAAAACTGAAAAAAATTTTTTGTCACTTAGGTAGCTTTAATTGGTCCATAAAATCATATACTGGAGCAAAATTCAGAGAAATGCAGAGGAACATAGATTTTTATAATGTTGTTCTGAAACAACATTGTGCACGATATACATTACCAGATTATATTGTCGCAATGTAGTACCATAACAACATTACGAAATTGTTGTATTTTAACCCGAACGACGTTGCACAACGTACTAGCAAGCATAATATTTGTGCTATTATATTCTTTTATTTCTTTGTATTTTGTTTAGGCTGCTATTACATAAGCTATAGGGCCTACCCATAATAAATATAGGCCTACTAATAACAAAATAGTTATGATAATATGCAGTTAATCCTTATTATGACCATCCTATGAGTCATGAGCGCATCCATCTTGATATGTTATACGATAATAAACTATGTACCTACATTCCGTTTCCATGAAATAAAACAAATTCATTGGCAAAAGTATGTATATAATATGAAAAAATGTATAAAAACATCGAGGCTAATTCATCCTCGATGGAAATACCAATCTGAATTGACAATAAAAATCTACAAAAGCAATGTGCATGCACGGTATGGTACAGTAAATTGAAAGTAAAAAATTGAACATCAGATACGTCAGAATTAACGTCTTCGTCTGATTCACCGTCCGATAGTTCGTCATGATCACTATCCTCAGGTCGATCCGGTGGAGATATTACTTGTATGCGCCCATTCCGGTTGGTAGAAAACCTCTCAGCAAAATCTTCCTGGCGAAGTCGGTTCGTCCTCAGCGAATACTGTTGCGCCATCTACAAAGCGAAGGCCAACATTATAGGCTGTATATAGGCTATAATGACTAGGCCTAAGCTTATTCATTTTTACAGTAAGGTATAAAAGGTATGCAAACCTAGCAAGTATGTAGGCTATGTGAATTCATTATTATTTGATACATTGATATGAGAATGCTACACAAGAAAAAAACCCTTATCAATTATAATGACAAAATTTATTGACGAAGACACATTTCTGTACAAGCGTATGATGGCTCAAGTCAAGAAATAATTGATAACATTTCAGAAAAAATTAAGGAATCCAAGCTTATCAAAACACAATAATTCTAACATTTCGCAATGTTGTAAATATGCAACATTCAAATGGATTCGTCTGAATTAAGCATGAACTGAATGATTTTAGCGTATAGCAAACGATCACATTCAGTTTTCTAATACATGTATTACCATAATGCAACATAACATTCTCAGCATATACTCTAATGTAGGAGAAATATTCGATTACACATGAGAAACATAACAAAAAATGAAATTACTTATTTTTTCAACTATTTCACGATGTTGTTCATACACAACATTCAAATACACTTGTGTGAATTCTATATTATAGTTATCACCGATATTACAGCTACACGTTAGAGTTCCTGACATTACTGTTGAGCAGAAAAAAAAATTTATTCCTGTCTTTAGCGTAATCTTATAAGTTATCCTATATCAATTCCGAAGCTTCCACATCGCTGACTCATTTTCTCATCGTGTTCATCAACTTACCTCACAATAGCGGCCGACAGAGGAAAACTGAAGTTGAAAACCACCCCATTCGACTAGTTCAGATCTCGGGTGATACTGCGACGTGATTCGCTGATCAAATAGTAGAATGACGAGAATGTTAGAATCAATCTCTTCAATGTTGTTCAGGAACAACGCAGCGAAGGAAAGGGCTAAACATGCTAATGCTCGTTCATTAACATCTGTGGACCACGTCACAAATGCTTTTTAATCCATGACAGCTAGAGATTAATAGAAATTATAGCTATCTGTCGTCGTGCATAAATTGGAAAATATCCTCGACCGTGCGCGGCCTCAGAAATCTTCCAATTTATGCCTTCGACAGATAGCTTTAACTCCTGTATTCACAGATATCCATTCATCATACTTATTCCAATCAAACATGTAGATATGTCACTTATCTGCAGTAGATTCTGAGACTTAAATCTACTACACTCTTTTCATTGGCATTTCAGACTACAAGGTCTATAGTTCAGAATTCAGAATATAGGATTTCATTTTCAGACTATGATTTTATATCAAAAATATAGGATTGTCATTGTTACTGAGTAAGTAGATTTGTCCGCTGATATTTCACCTGTCATTTTTCTATGAAAGTCGTTTACATATCTCCAATTTGAAATTATAGACGGCCTTAATTGCATAATTAAGGCCGCCTAATTTGCTATGTAGTAGGCCTACCATTGAGGTACAAGCATTTCACCGTTCATCGTCGCATTCCCAGTGAATCCTATGGTTCACAATTTGGACTCGTAGATACCTCAAGCTTGACATACTTAAATGCACTGAGCTGCATGGGCTATGTGGAAAATTATCATGGATTTGACTCTTTTACAGGTCAAAATCTTAGATTCTTGATGACATAGATTTTAGGTTCAGTAACAATGTATAACTGCGAGAATGTTTGAGAGGACATCAATGACTATCTGAAGACGGGGCTCATTAGCAGCCGAGGCTGATAGTCATTGCTGTCCGAATTCGAACATGTTCGCAGTTGCATGGTAATATAATTCTATGGTAAAATCATTGCGGTCATGATTACTGGCGCTACGCGTCGGCGATTTAGACTGTCATCTGAAAGGCAATATATCTTCATTCAGATAGCAAGAAGAGTATTTCAGAAGACACGACTAGTATTACAGGAAGTCCTAGTGAATAAATATTTTGGTAGATGCAAAGTGAATGAATGTCTTGGTGCCAGTGAAAAACATCTACCAAAACTTTTATTCACTATACAACAGGCCACTTTTTAGCGTTTGATCTTCATCATAGTGACTATTACTTGTATATCCCATCTTCTGAAATACAAGACGGATCCTCTGAAATATAATTCTTGCTCTCTGAATGACAATTTCATCTTCCGAAATATAAATCTTGAACTACTAGTGGAGAAGGTGCAAAAATAATACAGCTATTTGAAAATTACAAGACTGCTAGAATAATGAATTCACGCTTAATCAATCCAGATTCACATTAACTTACTCGCAACGATAGCCTTGATAGATTGATGAACATTTATGGAAAGAAAGAGCTTTGACGAAGCAACGGAGTAGCACGGCTAGACGTCCAATTGGAAGATGCATTGGAAATAGATAGCTGATGGAGGTCTCTAGCATTTCAAGGATGTTGAATGTATTCAAGGGCAATGACCATCTTCTAGCAGTAGGGACGCCGGCATGACTTTAGGACAGGTGTTGCATTGGTCTCAATTTGGGGTTCACTAAACCTGCTACCCTCATACCCAAATTCCATGTTTTAAATACCTACTTAGGTTTTTCCCCAAAAGCCCTGTTCACTTAAAACAAATCCGCATGCCGATTACAAAAAATGCAATCGTTGAAAAATGAGTTCTTTCAAAATATAAAAAGCTAAAATTTTTAGAACCGCTTGAAGTTTGCGTCACGAATCATTTATGTTTTTAGTTTAAATTGCTATCTCAGACTATCTACGGCACTTCTAATTATCAACGGAACATACTATTTTGCTAGAAGAAGATCAGCACGTGGATTACTTTTCAACAATAAAAGATCGAAAATTTTGGCAAATTTCACTTCAAATCGCCCTGCTTAGAATTAGAAAGCCGTGTCAACTCTACAAAGAATGCGTAAATATAGTAAACTCGTGTGAAATTTAAAAACTGGAGATTTTTATGATGAGTACAAAAATATCTATGGTAGCTCCTATCTTCTAATGTATAGAAATTGACCTGTATTTTCATGGAGAACGAATTTTGTTGCTTCCAAAAGTTAAACATGCGAAAATATGGAAGTTTCAGTCTTTCAATACTATAGTCTTTTAAAGTATGAAATAACTACTAAAAAGTGCTAATCAATTTTCAAAGATATGCGTCCGGGTGTGCACATGTAAGATCCTGTTGAATTTGTAAAAATAGACTTAATTAGTCAAATAGCATGTACTAATTAGCAATTAGCACGGAACTGACTGATCATGATAGCAATACAGAAGAAATAGCATTGCAGTATTCTACAAATTCTCCTTGTCATGACAACTTTGGTTTATTAATAATTGTCCTCAAGCGACGTGACCACCACTCAGCTTTATCAATAAGAGAATCTGCTTCCGTGTGATCTTGTCACAAGCTACATTGAAAGAGCAAAATATCATAATCAAAGACAATTATCATAATTAACTTTAAAATATGTAAATGGGTCCGCATTATTTTCAAATAAGAAATATAACTAAAATTTAGTGACTCATGAAATCGTATGCCTATGAAAATTGAATTAATCCACATAAAGATAGTTTAATTCTAACTGCTAGAGTGTTTTCATTCTAAACATTTACAACTCAATTGCTCACAGTGACTTTTATTGACCGTAGAATGCAGTCTGCTAGTTAGCAATTTGAACAAGACTATTAGCTTTACAGATCCATTTTGTCTGGTGAAAAAATCTATTAACTAGATTTCTTAAGTTAGCAACCTTGAAATTTAAGCCAAGAGTTAGAATAAGAATTCAACTTTTGTATGAAGGCATTCATTATGATGCGGTTCATGAAACTTCTTGATAATCAGCTTAATTTCTGTTTTATTAGGATACCTTTTTTGATATCAACCAGTTTCATGCTACTTTTATATAATATTAAAGTCTGAAGTACCAAATTGCTAGCATATAAACACAGGAATAATATTTAAAAATTTAGCTTTTTAAAAATTAATCAAGCATTATTTGGATCGCATGAACATAATCAACGCAAAAAGTTGAATCTTTGTATAAAAATGTTCACTTTATGATGATATTTTTTGAGTCGACACTGTGCCTACCAGAGAATTAAATTCATTTGCGCGCGCTTCCGTTTCCTAGAAAGGAAGAATTGTATGTAACCTTAATATCGAAATAGCACATCACAGAATTAGACAACTTGCTCCTTCTCGAATGGATAATTCCTATTGGATAATATCCTATTGGAAATGGCAAACAATAAGCTGTCAGCAGAGGACACCAGAACCAGTGAGAGATGGGTGCGTGCTGTGATATCATTTCGCACACACCGAAACACACATCGATGTCTGGCTTCGATTCAATGTATGCACTATACAGTGAGCAATGACAAGGAGAGGATGTAAAATCATCAAGTGAACTAATTTTCGTACGCCTGCTACTTTCTTTAATAATGATCGGAAGGGCCAACATTATGGAGAAAACTTGTGGGCAATGATCTGAATTCTTCGAATCTGAAGGAATTTCGGCAATCGAAGCACTTTGCTGGAACTCACATTAATCCGCAAGCGACGCACGACTTTTTTCCTATCTCTGTAAGGTATCAGGAATTACTTTTTGCCCACTTAATAGGTTCCTCCATGTGCCGTCAATTTCGTATTAATCACACTTCTAGCAAACCGAAGCAGATAAACAAAATATTTAATTCTGTGGTGCCTACTATAACTGTATCACACAATTTTTTCAGGGGGGCGACCGCCCCTGGGATCGACGCCTATGGCTGTATGGTTACTTTACGCTGGTTGTGGATGGCACGTTGCCGGTTAATTAAGATCAAAAGTGCAACTGCCATTGGAATGAATTGAAGACAATGGGACATGAAGCTGTGGTCTTTGGTACGTCGTTCCATGGTACGTAAAAGTATACCTAGGTTTATTTTTCTGTGAATCCAAGACCACTAATACACAAAGGAAAAACAAATGCTCTGATATCAGAAAATTTATTTCGATTGTACTGTATGTTCGATGTCATCGTTCATTGATATCTGCGCAGTGATCTCTGTTTAGCCCTTATTCTAAGGCGTAGGACTTACAAATACTCACTGTCCGCTGTCTGTACAAGTAGATATGTTACAATGTTATAACGGCAAGAGACTTGGAACGTGACTGATGGTTCAATCATCGTATTCGCCAGCAGTGAGTGTGTGCGTTAATAGTGACTTATAATACATTTCACGTATCTGGAGACTTTTGTATAGCCGGAGGGAGCTTCTTCGCCACACATCCATCTTCACACAAAGCTGTTGATACCTGCTTGCACTTAGGGAAGCAGAACAAAAGACCACCATTATCCTCGTGGCATGGGGTGGCCGGACCGGATACTACACACAAATGATCTGCTAATATGGCCAGACGATATGCAGGATAATCTCAATAGAATTGTGCACATTGCTCTGAAATGATCTCTGAGATCCTTTTTGTAGCAGTGTACTGTGAGCCTCACTTTTTTCCAAATCCAACAACATAACGCAAATCTTCAGTCTCTACTACAGGAACTCCTTGTAGTTCTGGCATTGGTGAGAAGGTATATAACGGAATTTTTTCAGTCAACTTCAATATGGCAATGTTTCCATGTCAAATCCACTAGGAACAGATTCACATTTATTCCTTTTCCATTAGGGTCTGGAGTTTTGGGATCATGAGCGTGCAATCGGACATAATTATCATATTGATGCAGAGTTTCATTTCTAACTCCAAGTTTCATAGTATTTTCGCTCACAAAAAGAGTGGGCAGCAGTCAATACAGTGTCATCGTCGACTAGTGTTCCACCACAATCTTGTCTCCCTGACATTCATGGAGCTTAGTCTCTGTGCCATGCAGTACTCGAAAGCTAGGAGCCGCCAAGCTCAAAGGTAGAAGAAAAACGAAGTCATCACTGAGATCTTGAGCGAACAAATCATGGAATTGCAAAACTATATAATACTCATTGCCAACTCGAACATTCGCACATGTCAAGGACACGCACGGGTAATTACTCCTCTAATCTCATGGCTGTAAGCTTTAATGTATTTGATATTGTATTCATATACAGCAACCCTTCCTACTTCACGGAAGTTGCGTTCCAGACCTTCCCGCGAAAAAGGAATTTCCGTGAAGCAGAAACTAGATTTTTTGAAGTGTAAAACATAATTTTGACACATCAGAACTTAAACTGCTTTCTAGCCTTTTGCAATTGCATTATGGATATGCTCATATCTCAAGTGTACATACGATGCGATGGCCTCAAATTGACCTCTCAAGTGAGCATTTTAGGTGTGACATTGAACGATAAGCTAATCTGGAATGATCATTTTCAGATAATATTCCTGACTGCATCAAGACGTTTGTACACCATTCGTGCATTGAAATCTTTCGTTCCCAAAAAGGGTCTAGCTCAGATGTACAATGGATTTGTCATGTCTGTTGTAATGTATGCAGCTCCCCTATTTTGTAAACTTCCTGTGAGTGACACTTCTCAAATGAAGCGACTGCAAAAACGAGCACATCGCATTATCTGCAACGAGTCGATGCCCATGAGCAGGCTTCTCTGAAGTTTTTCTCTTCGTGTAAATGCTCGGACCACCCCTTAAATTATCTTGTTCCTCCACAGTTACCGGCCACCGGTCATCACCGTACTCCCTATTGCTTGACAGAACGACGATTGAACTCATTCTTCCCATATATATGTATATTATCCACGTCATGAACGCAGAATATTCAATCTACGATAGTAGCTTTTGTGTCCTACACGATGGTGCCGAAACTGACCCTTGTCATACACAAGCCTTCTTTGGCATGATCCTTCCTGCAATACTTTACTTTTGACTTTGTATTTGTGTCTTTATGTGATTTCCATTTATTGAGAATAAACGACTACTTATTATTATTATTATTAATACTATACTGAAATGTATGCAGTGTATTTTGATACATGCATTTTCATACACCCTTACAGCATTTTTAGAACAAAACGAATCAGTAGAAAAACGTTATGTATTACAATATAGGGAATGAAAAAGCACAGTAAAGATCTTACTGCTGTTGTTAAGAGGGCACCACTTCAGCTGGCTCTTGGTCGGGTTCTCTTTCTGGCGGTGCTAGTGGTGCAGTCTCGCTTATGTTTTACTAGAAACATACTGATGGGAAGTTGCTGATGCTGCTTCTCCGCTTTTTCGAGCAGATTTCTGCACACCTCGATGGCGCTGTCAATTGCGTTGCGGAACTGTATAGAGCGAACCATCTGATCGTCCCATACTTCAGCCTTGTTCTGAAGTTCTTTAACACTCCTGACAAGATCCGCGAGCCGCTCAAGAGTCAGGCCACCTTTCTCTTCAACTTCTGTGGGGTTATCTGAATCTACCTCCTCCTCACTTGCAGACTTGGTCATCGTCGGCAAGGTCATCGTCGGTCAGGGGTTTGGATTGGGAATCAATGAGGTCGTCGACATCTTCCGTCTTCATGTAGGAGAAGTCATCTCCCCCAAGGAGCTTAGCGAGATTGACAGCCTCATCCATAGCGTCGTGTTGAACTGTGTGTGTGGGGGGAAGGGAGAGGGAGGTCGATCTGAACACTGCCACAGGTCAACTCTTGAGTCTGACTTTCATATCGATGAACGGTGCGCTCCGCACTCATGCGATAGCGACGACTCATCGAGACTGAGTGTACAATTGCTACAGATGGAGACCAACACCGGTGGAGAGAACGCCCTGAAGCCAGGTATTGACTATTAAATTGACTCTAATATTGACATAAAACTATTAAAGTATACGTATACATGTACTTCACAGTGTCTGAATAGAGTATGTTGCGAGAAGAACCAAGTAAGCTGATGTTGAGTTCAAAATTATTGTTTCTCTTTAGGTAATATAAATCGATCTATACTCATAGATCATCGTCAGACAAGTGTCGGACCAGTATTAAATCAAGGCATCGTCACCCAATATGCTGAATATTCAATATATTCATTTTAAAGTGCGAAAACGACTTTTCAAGTATAAGTTGTCATTTTAAATGAAAATGAAGAAACTCGCGTGATCGCGAAGCCCGTGAAATAACAAAACAAATGTGCTAAAAAGATTGGAATATTTTATGACAGCCCGCGATAGTTGAAGCCGCGAAGTAGGAGGGATTGCTGTATATAATCAATTATGGTCATTAGCACTGAAGTCAGAATTTATCAATAACTACGTAAATACATCTCATTAACGAGTGTGTTGAGCTCTACTTGCGTGAAAACCAACATCAGTTGAGACAGTAATCCAGTGGCTCGAAAATGAGAAATTGCCTAAGCGCTTTCATGGTCATCGCCAACGATGAGGTATCTACTCACAATTTAGCAAGCATCTTGACCTTGTCATGATAGCATAGCAGGGTTGGATGGTTTTCCAGGGGTGGCAAATATCATTGGTAAGAGCCGATATAAACCGTCCTGGAAAAAACTATAACAATGGGTAAAACTGGTCAAGACTGGTGAAAACTACTATTTGTGATCCTATGACAATTAGAATAAAATTTAGCAGATATACTAAACTTCCCGCAATTAATCTATAACTTATCTTTCCCGCAAAATTGCTAGCCCTGATCACTACACTTCATTTTGCATCTCAGTGGTACTTGCACACATGAATGTGTTTACGCCTATGCTGCTGCTGACATTTTGTCATGAATGGTAATCTGCTCATTTCAAATGAAGGCTGCAGGATGACCAAAGTTTTATTGATGCGTTCATTTCATTTTTTTAGATTTAATGGAGTAACATTTTTTCACTAACAAAAGCACTCATTTGATGACAGATCTGAAAGCATTTATCGACGTCTGTTAAGTAAACTGATTGTAAGTAGTGATGAAGTTCAACTGTATTCTGAAAAGTTCAAGAAATTGGCAGACAGAAAATTAAGACAACATCTTCCATCGTTCATAATGCATCTGATATTGAATATTTCTATCAGTGAATGTGCAATGTTTTGCAACACAGAGTTGAATTCTGAAACCCCGCAGGAATAATATTCGAAATTATTTCGAAATTTAAAAATTACTGTCAAACGAACGTTCTGATTTGGCTTGTTCACAGGTCATGATTGTCAAAGGGTATGCAATATCTAAACGTTCACTGACCGTTCATGTTCTGGATGAGCACCGACTTGATCAATGGACTTGTATCAAGAGAACTTTTTCTCCCATCCTCGTTATTTCTCATTTATTTGCATACTTACCAAACCACAAATCGTAGTGAATTCCATGATTTTCAATGTGACAAGGTTGCACTTTATATTGCATTACATAGTTGAAGTTTAACCTCCATGTCTCTTGAAAAAGACATTTAATATAGAATGCTATCTGATATGTAATTTGCCACAATAAGCGATTAAAATTGTGAGTTGAATCATAGAATAAGTATACACCTAGTAGGTAGAGCATCTGCTCAAAAAGTGTCTGTATACAGAAAAAATGACTGTCTGTGTGAAAAAATCAGTTTCTGCAGAGATTGCGTTTCTGCCGTCCAAAATATTATTCGAACAATATTTCAGAAGCGAAATTTTTCCAAATTATTCCTGTGTTTATATACTACCAACGTGAATCCACTATACACACTATATAAGTAGTACAAAACTTATAGATATCAAAAGGAAATAGCATTTGCGAACAGGCATCTTCATTAAGCAGATTGATCTGACTATCAAGGATATTTCATGAACCAATTCCTGAAAATTCAATCTTCAAAAGTTTTTAATTCAGTTTTCGTCGGCATAACCTAAATTTGCACTTCATTTCTTGAATCTGAATAGAAATTTGTACCTATTTACATATCCTTTAAAGTCAATTATGATCTGTGTCTTTGCTTATGAATATTTGCTCTTTCAGTGAAAGGCTTTGTGAAGAGATGATCACGCTTAAGAAATTACCTTTATTAATAAAGCTGAGCATTAAGATAATAGTAGCCTATCGAATTGTTAAATTGATAAACTATATTACCTCTCCAAGGTTGACATGACACGGACAATTTGTAAAATCCTGTTGTTCCTTCTGTATTGCTATCATGATCAGTCACATCCGTGTAAATTTCCTCAAAAGTCTAGAAATTGCATGTCTCACGGTGTGGGTATCAAATCGAGTTCATTTAGTAAAATCGAAACAGTATCTACAATGGGGACTTAATATATGCTGAGTCTCTACTCTACCTAGCATCCTTACTCTATGATTTAAATTCACTTCAAAAATTCATTAGGCCGAGAAGTTAACGATGCAGACAAGAGATCTTGAAGCTAATTTTCAATCAAATTGAACTTCGAATTTAGTATGGGAAACCAAGCAATTTAATTGTGCTTCAAAACATTCTAATCACGATTGACATAAATTATCATGAAATCTTGAACTTCATCAGAAATAATGGAAAAGACAATATCGACAGGTTCATGGACATATAATGCAATATGGACAATATGAAATGATGACTGTCAAAATAGCAGTCAAATATCTGTCCAAATAGCAGCAGCCAAGTCTACGGCTTTAATTATCCCAGAAAATTCTCAATCGCTGTCCAAAGGATGGTTTTATAGTCGCAGCTTCCATGTCGTTATAGCTGCTTCATACATCTCCAGAAACCTGTCAAAACGCTGGACATTCACAAAATGATCCGCGTAGGACAAGTTTATGAACGTTGATGATTTTTGGGATAGTGGTTTTCAGATCAAGCAACAAGAAGTACTTTCCTGGGATCTCGGAAACATTCCATTTGAATCCTTGATTAGTTAATTCAGTTACATTGACTTCTTGAGGAGGAGTAAAAGGAAACCAATACCATTTATGGTTGAAAAGCTTGCTATTGAGATGTAGATCGCGATATTTTTCTACTGGTTTATCATGGATTTCTTTCATCCACATCTTTACTAAGAATGCCCGCACATCGGCCTTTCTTAGATCTGCAAGTCTCGCACCATCTTCTTGGCATCTTCTGTCTAGAATATTACTGCCCGCCGCTGCGTAGCGCATCCTCATGTTATATCTCATGGAATCAGTATTACCTTCAACTTTGATTTTATAGGAAGTTAAACAACTGCGACACTTGCGATTGATGGCAATTCTTGAGGTGATATTTTTCACCTTTTTTGGATTGCTAGTGACTGGTGTGTCCTTGAACATAATACAATGATCAGTTTTATCCAAAAACATTGTAGCACAGCATGGAGTGCTCTCCGTACATCTTGACAGACAATCGATGACTGAACGGCCTTTTGCCAGCCAAATATCTGCTTCCGGTGAATATTCCTCGTTAGAGAAAAATTTGTAAGGAAAACTTAACACATCAAACTGGATTGCCCCTATTTGGCCACTTGCGATCGTCATGAAAACGTAATATGGCAAATCGATGCGAAACATGCTCTCTATCTGGTGAATAGGTTACCTGTGAGAAGCTTTGGTAACTTAATTATCATTACAACGATAACAAACAAGTTCTTCATAACTGACATCTACTTCAGAGTCTCCTTGATCATCAAAGAGACTTTCAGTAAGTGCATTCTTCATTTCCCCTGACAAAGCTGTTTTGTTTAATGCTGAAAATTATCAAGGTCAAAACGCATTGACGCACGATCTTTAAACAGATCTCAAGCATCTAATCTGTATTCAATATTTGCAAGTATTCTTGATGCAAGCATGCCGACAAAATTATGTGGGAGAAGCATAGAAGTAAGCATAGTAGAGTGTCGACTCAAAAAAAAATGCCAGCAAACAGTGAAAATATTTACATCAAAATATTCAGTTTTTTCGGAGACATTCCTGTGGAAAAAATATTTATCACTTCTTAAGAAGCTAAATTTTTGCAAATTATTCCTGTGTTTATATACTAGCGATTTGGAACATCTATGTAAGTAGTATGAAACACAATAGATATAAAAGGGAATCAACTAGCAGGCATCTTAAGTAGCGGAAATCAAACTGATTATCAATTAAATTTCATGAACATTATAATGCAAGTCTTCATGGAAAAGTTTAGATCTTACTGTGCCTCTTGGCCGAAATTTCAAGCTTCTAGTTCAATATTCATCGACATAATTTCATGATTCACTTTATTTATTCTTTTCTGAATAGTAGTGTTCAGTGAACTCATTTACATATTTTAAAGTTAATAATAATCATTGTCTTTGATTAGGATATTTTTCTCTTTTAGTGGCAGATAGTTTGTGATATGATCACGCTTAAGAAAAATCACTTATCACTAAGGCTGAGCAGTAATAGCAACCATCGAATTGCTAATTTAACAAACATTGCCTCTCCTAGGTTGTCATGACACGGAGAATGTGTTGAATACTACTATTATTTATTTTGTATTGCTATCATGATCATGATCAGTCAATTCCGTGGCAGCTTCTTCAAAACTGTAAACAATCTACAAAAGCTAAAACCAGCCTTTTCTTACACTGAATTTTAGCAAGGAAAATAAAACTAAACTCACAATAACAAATTGTAAATCACGCTAGTTTATGATTAGAGTCATCGAAAGTTCTTAAAGATAAAATTTATTATTGTGAGTTTAGTTTTATTTTCCTTGCTAAAATGCAAGCAATCTGCTTATCTCCCATTTGGGACTGGGTCTCAACTCGAGTTCATTTAATAAGATCGACACTGCTTGCACAGTGGGGATTCAATTAATACTGAGTAGCTGCTCTGCCTAATACACTTACTCTATGAGGAAAAGTCCTGATGGTTGTGGGCATCAGCGTGTGTGAGTGAAATTGTGTCAAAAAGCAGTTCCATCTGACGATCGTGATTATTCGTGATTAATCCTCCATATTATCAAGGACGTATTCGCATGCTTGCACTTAACAAGAGCTGTAGCGGTGCATACATAAGTAATTTATATTGAATGCAATTGTCCGAAGAAATGACATGTTTGCATAAATTGATTAGTAGTGCTCGGCATCGCAAAATTTTGGAATAAATGTAACGCAAGTTGAAGTTGATCTGTCAATTCACAAGAAAAAAGAAAATTTAGCCGCTTACCAATACCGTAAAATTGGGATACTTGAGACAATTTTTTCAAAACTCTGAGTCTAGCGCTAATGCACTTTCTTCAAATATATTTCCTTTATAACCATTACTTAGCTTAAGTGACGTGCTATCATTGCATAAAAAAGATTCCGCGAGATCTACTTACTTAAAGTAGCATCTTGGAATTCGTAGTGTCTCAAGTTAGACTTGTTTTGGATGCCTGCGACATTGACTTATTTTTTCAGAAATGTAAACAAACAATTAGGTTTGAAATGTACATTATTACTTAATGCAACAGGAGAATGCACCGTGAAAACAAATTACAAAAATGTCAGTATTGCTTACTTATGGAAAGTCGCCTGAGAGTCAAGGTTCAACTTTCAAAAGTTTCGAAAGTGTTCCACATCAGCAAAACAATTCGAAGTCAATGTTTTGGTTTTTTTCAGGTAGTATATTGCAAAATGTGAAATGATATCATTATAGCGATAAGAACGTATGGGCTCAAGAACATTCCGCAGTTAGAAATTTCATCCAGGGCTATGGAGTAGGCCTACATGACATCTCTCATCAACAATGATCTCTGACCTTTCATATAATTTATCGGGATAGTCCATTCGAAGCCTTATTCTATAAAGAATTCCAAATAGTTAACCAAATATACTGTAAGGAATCAATGCATCTGGTCATACTTGTATATTAAAATTCAGTGTTGAAATCAGACATCAAGCACAACATAATAAATGATTTAAAGGGTAGAACTGTATTATATAAATACTTCCCAATAAAATATTTCATCAAACAATTTGCAGATAAAAGAATCATTTCTTGATGCAACTAATCGTACGCAATTCATCCTACAATCAAGGCATAACCGAACGAAATTAAAACCAGAAAGGTAGAGTCGCAATTCTGATATTTGGGGTAATGTCGCAAGCATCCATAACCTTCATTTGATTTTACAAATATAATTTTTTTGTCAGCATAACTGTTTTGTGTTTGTACTGAAGTCATATTGCGCATGTGAGTTCTCTATATACATACATACTCGGAAGGCCCAAACGATGTGACAAAGCATTATGTGATTGGGAGACACTGCAGAAGTTTTCAGCCAGTCACAGAGGTGAAAAATAATACTTTTCATAAATTCCATCAAACTTGGTCAGGGAAATGGAATAATGTCGAAATTGCATGTCACACCTTTCAGGTATTCCAACAGGCACCGACTCATTCCATCAAATACATGCACATTGAGTTCCAGAGGTAGCCAAACTTGTTTGTCGCAAGCTACCGCGCGAATTTAGCAATGTCTCAAGTATTCCTATTTTGCGGTGCCTTCAAGAAGTATCCTAAGATTTTTGGCAAAAGAGGAATAAAAAAACTATGCATGTACGACACAGGAAGAATTAGCGGATCATTACTGATACACGTAATATGTATATGGAATTTCTGAGGAACACTCTTTTTTTTCCTTACCCACAATTCTTTTCGATCAGAATAACATGTACACAAAAACTGATTGTCTTTCAATCATCTATCCAGTATCCAGTAATCCACTTGCTATATTGCATTTTTTGACTTTCGCGGGCTATATTTTGTACGAAAATCACTCTTTCATGATTATATCTAAAGCATGCAACTTGATTCTAATTTATCCCGAGCATTGCAGTCATTTCAAATATATTTCTAACCTAGTCACGAGGTCGATTATCATGTGACTTTGTAAGGCGAGCCTGACGAATCTCAATATTAAATCATTCTTTCATACGTATGTACTGTCACAATGCGTTCGTGATTTACGCTCTGCGGTAGTGTCATTCTCTTCGTTATGACAGTGAAAACTGCGATGAAATCTATCGACGATCGCTGTTGCTGTTTTTGAAAATGCTATATGCTACTCTTTCGCGGATGATGTTGCTGAGGATATTGGACGTTGCAGAATTTAGACATGCGAGTTACAAATATGTAAATAGTAATTGCAGAAATTCAAAGTCATTAGATTAAATGTCTCACTATATATAATTACCAATAAGCATGCCATCAACCAAAAGTGTGATTAGTTGTGCATAACTCAATGCGTTTAGACGAGTAGGAAAACTTGATAAATTCGAGAAATTGATAAAGAAAAATGCAATTTTTTTGATAAGAGAAGATTCATGCATAAAAATTGATTTACTCATGAATATTATTTAACACATCCACGAATATGCTGTTATCCAAATATCACATTTTCTCAAATCAAACTCGGGAGGGTTTATTGATTCTATCACTTACAAAGGGCAATCAAGAGTAGGTGAGAAGGAAGATTGGTTGACTTTACTAATATTTATAGATTACATATAGGTCCTGCGCTTCACAAAATCCCTTATAAGTTTATACGGTAAAATCCAGAAATTTTAGAGTTTTTTGGAATGATTATTGTCTTTCGCAGTTTGCGGACAAAATATAGGTATATTGTCAATGTTCAACACACAATTCGATTGGTCTTCGTCTGCTCCAACCAAATATGTCTATCATTTTCAGTTTCATGCAAGATTTTTGTCATAAAAATTCACTTGAAATTCAAAAACATCCCATTTTTGCTTGTCCACACGAAAAATATATTTTTTTGGATGGCTGTACAATAAAGAAAAGTAGCATATATTTAAGCGGACTTTGACTCAAGAAATCCCTAATGCCATTGAATCAAAGAAATATTAAGAGTTGAGAAATCAAACTCATTGAAATTGGAGCTAGGTCGGCATATATAGCTGTCCACAACTTTTTCTGTTATTGCATCGACGCCTCTGAATTTGGATTGACTGCATCAATTCAAACGAAACTGTACATGTAGAATGCTCAACTGGTCTTGATTGATTATCAAAAGTCGCTGAATTAATGCTCAATGATTTTGTATCATTTTTCTTGAAAAACTTTATATTTGCTCTAAAAATGTGACCACATTTCGTCATCACATCGACGGCTACTTATTGTGATCTCCTAACCAGAAGAAATGCTCAATTGATCTGATAGTTTTATGATAAGTAGCCTGCCCTAGGACTTCCATAATAGCATACTTGGATTTGTCATTCGACCCTTTGACTTTGCTCTGTGCTTCAAAAATACCACGAACTGTCATCATATCGACGCCGTCGATGTGATGATGGAAGCTTAAGTCGCCCTTTAATTTGCAGTGCTTGACGTAACATCCTTGAGCGATGCTTGATGTACCAACGACACAAATGTCTTAAAATGTAGTGTGTACCGACTGGAAAAGTAAGGCGCCGATTGTCCTGTTTCTACATCTGCACCTTGCAAACAGTTCCTGTGCACCAATTGAGCAATGCTCAAGTTTCCCTCTTTTTATCTTTCAATAAACGAGTCGCTTCTTTCAATGGCGAAAGTGACAAAAGAAGGAATCAAATTATTCCGATGACGATGATTTTTTACAAATGATCTAAATAAGGTATCAGAGTCTGAGAATGGCATAACAATATAAGGATAACCGAAAGCACAGGAGAGGTCAGCATCTGTCATGGCAGCTGGTATTGAAAACTATACCAGTATTCCGGCATTCCACCTTTTACGTACACACTGTAAATCGCTCAATACCAATCACATGCGAAGGATGCATACCAAAATATTTTTTGGTATATTTCTGTATTCTCTTGGTATATATTTGTATGCTTTTCGTATGTTATTTCAAATGTGGTATGCTTTACATACTAAAGCCATACCAGCACAATGTTAAAAGAAAGCATAATAATCATGTCCAAAGTATGTTGATTTAGGGCCTTTTGTCAATAAAAATCACACTAATGTTACTACTGTTCTGTACGTATTGAGATAATGACATTCAAGAGTCATACTTTCAATACTGAATTCGATTTTAATACACGTAAGTCTAAGGCATTTCATGAATAATCAATAAGTAGTCAACCATCAACAATTATGCATTATGTAATTTTGAAATTAAGCATATTATCAATCCGAAATAAAAACACATTATTATTCATGAACGCTAAAATAGTTACGTTTTGATGTTTGATGTTTGACGAATTGATGTTAATCAACTTGGTTCATGATGTAGAGCTAGCTAAACGTCCTATTAACGTTGCTAGACAAATAGCAAGGACGACAATCTCGTGGAGCGTAAAATTCACAATAAATCTAATGTAGTTGAATATCGTGCTATCAAAAAGAAATATAATATTAATATATATAATTAAAATATAAATAAATATAACGCTGGTCGAGAAATTGCAAGCTAAAGAAGTACGTAAATGATAATGATACATTCCTTGTTATTTTGACGAGAGACCTCTAGTGTAGCAGTGACTTAGGGACACCATACTAACGCACGGTAAAATGTATTTAAATACTTGTGTTAATTATTAATTGTATGCTATTTGTATTTAATATGTGCACTAACGACTATTTCATAAAATCCTTGAAAAATCAGATGATAATGGGTTGGGTAAAACGCCACACACTTGGGTGTACATAACGCCCCATGGGTCGTCCTAAGTGGGAAAGTTAAGTGGGGCGTCCTGCCCCACCTTACCCTATCACAGCATGCACGCATCTCTGGCTCTGGTGTCCTCTGCTGACAGCTTTTTGTTTGTCATTTCCAATAGCAAGCGATACACGAATTATCCATTCAAGAAGGAGCAAGTTGTCTAATTCTGTGATGTTCCATTTCGATATTAAGGCTACATATAACGCTTGCTTTCTAGGAAACCGATGACGCGCGCAGATGAATCTAATTCTGTGGTTATAACAGTTGTTGAAAAATGAATGAACTTCTATATATCGGAAGCGTGTGCGCGCGTGTCATGTCTTGCTGTCTAAGTCCGGCATCCGTGCGAGTAGTGGACTATTGAGAAGCAAGAAATTGTCCAGATACAGAACACTAAATGCGAGCTTCTTCATGATAAAGAGTCAGGTGTCGGATAAGTCTTTCAGTCGATCTTAAAATGGCATACAACTATCCACCAAGTATATGAATGATGTAAATCTAATTTTAGCATAATCGCGGACGAATTCATTAAATAGAAATGTCTTTATTGTAATAGGAATATGAGTCAATTAGTTAACTGACATGCGAAATTGATGCTATTAATTAATTGATGATTGAAATATCACGCAATCACTATGACATTGGAAATACTGAGCAATCAATTAATTGATGTCAATCAATTGAAATTCAAATAAATTTTGATATTACCTAATCTGCGCATCTGACAGTTGGTACGTAAAGCATCCTACAACATAGGAGTCGGCCGTTTCAGCAGAAAATTCAATTTTGGTATCTTAAGTATATATTTGTACAAAATTGATAATTGATACTCAAGTGTCATGCATTTTCATAAATTACTTTGTAGAAAATTTTTACATGGGATGAAAATCTAATTGATAGATGCGGATATCATTTAAAGTTAAATCAATGCAATGTATCATACGAATTCAAATCTCCCATTCAATGGCTTTTTTCTCTTTCTTCTGCAACCTCTTTGAAGGAGACATTATATTCATACCTAGTTGAAATGTTTTGCTTATAGATTTCAAGTCCTCGACATCCGTATTTGCATGAAGAATGAGAACGCAAGTAGCATCTTCAACCAGACAAGGTTTCATCATTAGAGTTATAGCAGAGCGACCAAAGAGTGCGCGTCGTTTTTTCTTCCGTCTTGCAATAAGAACGTCACAGATGACTTTCAAGGAGGCACCAATGGCTAATGCCTCAGAGGAAATCATTTGAGGCATCTCAGTGAGATCGTTTGAATCCTCAAACCCCGCTAAATCACACAAAATCAGTGTTCCATCAGCAACATTATCCTCTTCCAAACGGTCGCAACCATGGATGCGAATCATCACCAAAAGATGACAGCGAGAAGATCCAGTTTGCAAACGTGAACTTCGACCGATTCTCCGTCTTCTATTGATGGCCTCTAGAAGAATGCTAACATCTTCTTTATTGTTTAAAACGATTTGGCCAATCTGGAAAGAAAATACTGGGTTTCAAATACTTTCTGTAATGGTTTTCTACTTTAAGTTTTGATGAAAACAGTTTGATGACTGCATTAATTTACACCAGACCCTTAACGGATCACAGATGATGACAAAGTGATGGGGACCTGTGGAACTATGGGCCTGGAGCCTGGAATGGGTGCACTTACCCGTGGGTCCCCAATGAGCCGAGAAAGTTCCAATATCAACTAGAGCAGCAATGCACAAAGTGGATTTTTTGAGGGTATTTTGGCACATTCTAAACATCAGTTTAGATGTCTGGTCAGTCGAAGACACTTTAAGTGATTTTATAAAGATATTCACCCCAAACACCACAGTTCATCCAGAAACCGTCAAACTTAAACCATGTCCACAAAATGCGACAAGCCAAATTTCATTTGAATAGTGCAGTGATGTTGTAAATATAAAATGCGCACGCTCATCGACTTAAGCCGGAAATCGCCTTAAAAACACTTTCACATCACGGCTTGACAGCCATCATACTCCAGGTGTGATTGTGACATTATGTGACTTTTCCAAGGTTTTTGACCGGTCGTGAAATGATCTCATTATCAAAGTACAGGTTTCCCAGAAGTAAGGAACGATACTATTTCTCTCTCAAACTTGCTACTTTTGTTCAATGTCTTCAAAATGCGATCAGAATAGTTGGTTGAGTCATCTAGTTTTGTTCTATTCCAAAAAAGTCAATCATGCAGTTTAATCTGACTGACTACTGCCACTTCAACTGTCCATCCTAAATTTGATGAATCATAGAATTTATGTGTTCTATTATTAGTTGATAGCCAGATCATATATAACTATTGATAACTATTGATTATCTACAACTAGACCCTAAGTATAATACAAACAAATTATTTATCCTCGTGCATAGTTGTCATTGTCTTGATGTCAGCTTTCTCCGTCAAACAAAAGTACAGAGACAGCAGTGCATGCAAAGCTTGTAATAGTTGAGGGAATGAACGGTGATAGTGAAAAGGATTGTCTTTTCACTCGGTGATTTAATAGAGAAGACAAGCCTTCCTAGCCTCGATCACACTTGTGCACCAAAGGTCACATCAGAGACAGAAATGAAATACTAGTTTGTTTGAGAACATTACCTCTTACCCAGACATTGATCTTGTGTGATGGCTTCTCCAAAGCACCTATTAAAATCGAAAGTGTACTCATATTTTTGGAGAAGGATGAGGGATATTCCTGCCTGGTAGAGACTGGAGAAAAACCGTGTGAAGCACACATCAACAAGATGGGAGGAGCTCAGTCGTGTGCATCCAACTTGAAGCGACATTTAATAAACTTTCATCGAAAATTGATACAGCAATGATCACCAAAGATAAGTTCAGGTAAGCCTGTAATGATCTATGATGTAGGTTACCAGGTTTCTTTAAAAAAACTAGGCTTTATATACTGGCCACCTGGAGTCGGAGTCCTATCAAAAGCCGGAGTCCTATCAACCCCCGGATTCGGAGTTGGAGTCCTATCAAAATGATTGGACTCCGCATCCCTGCCTGGTAGGGTGGTGTAATTGATTTTAAATTTGAATTTGAATCGCACGTATCTATCTCCACATGCGAAAGGCAATTATCTATTGTTACGCTCTGTCGATCAAGGAATAGATTGAACCTTCTATAAAGTGCAACATTGGTCCGTGTGCGAGAGTACATGACACAAAGCTGCATCGTTGACGACCCTCGTCAACCACTATCACAGATGAAATTGCTCAATAAATTGGAAGCGGAATTCACCTATCGCGACAATCCTAAGCCTGGGAGACAAGTGTCAGACTACCATTGAAGATGCTTTGAAGAGCTATTATGTACGAACAAGTTCTTCCGACGAAGAAGGATCAAAATCAATCTTATGTAATTATTGTGATGCATACGGTTTCCAGCGTCAGAGCCCCTCCATGAAGTGCTCAGCCATATTTTGCCAACATGTTTGGAAATTATCTCCGCCAGACTTTCTCTACAAATCGAGTGATTTATAGGGTAGGCCTACGTGGGATTGATTGGCCATCAAAGTCCCCTGATATGAATATGTTAAATGACTGTTTTTGGGGGTAGGTTGAAGACTTGGTTGAAGACATGCACCTCAAACATGCTTTCACAATTTTGGAAGTCTTGACACAACACATCATTGAGGAATTCTCTGACGAAGGGATGTTAGCTGCAGTCGTCTGCAGGACACGAGGAGCTGGAGGTAAACATTTTCATCAAATTATGCAGCTTTGTTTATTTCATACATGTGGAATAATCGAGAACATGATAATAGATTTGTTTTTTTATCACAAACTGATGACAGCTATTGAAGCGTAAATCATGTTTCACGAAATATTGATGGATCAAATTTGGGATGGTCACTTAAAGTGATGTTGGTCAGTCTAATTGAACTTGTTGATCAAAATCTTTGGAATAGAACAAAACTAGATGACCCAATTAACTACCCTAATCGCATTTTGAAGACACTGAGCAATAGCTACAAGTTTGAGAGACAAATTATATCGTTCCTTACTTCTGGTGCAACCTGTGTTGTTAATTACAATTTTCAGTGTGACTTCATGCGGTGGATTTATGACGTTCACCCTTTACCAACTGAGCTATCCTACCGTCATCTAACAAGAGTTGGTGACATTTTATTCTGATTCTTGAATATCCTTATAAACTTTAATTCTCGCTTAGAAAACTATGGATCTCTAAACTTACCTCTTGTCCTAATAGAAGACGCTCTCCGTCATCTTTCAAGCGGATTGGATCGCGGTCATAAGACATCAGATCATACAAAAGTTCTCCAGTAGATTCAAAAATTGAGGTGGTGATCTTATAGCTCCAGTTTGGGCGATCCTCTTGCTCTATCAACAGCTCTTTCCCAACAAATTCTATGAGACCTATCTCCCCATCGCTACCGAGCATCGTGCGCGTCTTCCCGCTCCCAGTTTGACCATAAGTCATCACTACAGAATTGAAACCATCCAAAGCAGAAGTGACATGAAGTTTCACCTCTTCAAAGAGAAGAGAATTTGCGTCGTCTGGTTTAAAAACTCGATGAAATTCAAAGACGTTTCCATGTTTCACTTTGGATTTGCCGTTGCTGAATCCTTGAAGAAAAATTCGCTCATTTGACAGGAAAGCCACACAACTGGTTCCAGTTGTTGGCTTGGTTCTTAAGAGAACACGAGTTCCATCATCTCGTTGACGAAGCCTGTGCAAGATCATTCTCCGCTGTAATTGCTCTTCTTTTAAAACTTCAAGACCTTTGCATTCATCATGCATGATGTTTAGATTAGCAGTCGTATGCGAGGCACATAGCATCATTTCTTCGCGTTCTCTTTGTAGAAATTCTGTGCGTTCCTTCAACTGATCTACTTCACTGATTATATTCAATGCCTCTTTTTCCTTTGTGGTTAACTTCGATAATATCTCAGATTTTCGGTTGGTAACACTATCATTTTCCATTACAAGATATCGGTGACGAATGCGTTCGCTAAAACAAAGATTATTGTCTTGAATAAGTCTGTGATTCGCAGCTTTCAATTTTTGAAGTAGTTCTGACTGGATTCGACTTTCGTATTCAGTTGCAACTAAGTTCTCTTCTAACTTTGTATTGTCGTTTCGCAACTGTTGCAATTCTGAGAATAAGTTTGCTTCAAAACTTTCGAAAACTCTTTCGATTTGACTGTCAGTGTTTACTCTCTTTGAGGAACCTTTACGTGAAGAAAATAACTTCGACTTTGAAGTATCAGGTAGTGGTGGCTTGCCAACTGGTCTTTGAAGTCCTGTATGATAATAGTTTTCATTATCACCCTCAAAATCAACATTAGATTGGTTCAGCGAAAAATCCAATCGGGAATCTTTGGAGGTAATTCTCCGATAGAGCTGATACAGTTCTTCTGCTCTCTCAACTTCAGTTAATACTTTAGTAGTTTTTTCAGACATATTTCGGAATGATAAATGAGAGTTTTATTGTTTCAGAAACTCCATTATAGTTAGTTTTCAATAAACTCGTGCGGTCTTCACTATGCAATGAAAGAATTGCAGATATGCAGATTTCTTTTGACGAAGCTGGAGCTTGCGACCATGCTTCTGACTGGACTAGCAAATTCGATTACTAGGAGAAAAAACGCATAGTTAAGTGCAGATATCTCTGGTCTTCCAATGATCTCAGTGTATTATGTAATAGATAATGCATAGATTTGAGGTCATTATTTGCTATAATTACCGAGAGCCGAAGGCTCGAGGTTTTTATGACAAATAATGACCGAATAAATCTATGCATTATCTGTTATAATGCAGGTTAATAATTTCCAATCAGGAAAATAATTACCTGCTTCGTGGAACTTATTAACCTGTGGACATAGAAAGCCTTACAAAATCATGCATTATATGAAAAAAATATCACACGGAAATTTTCATGAATTCTTAGATGATTAAATGTCACATATACATAATTTGAAGAGCTAGAGTCCAACGGAAAAGGTCTGTTAGTGTATCGCTAGGCACATAAAGGAATTGTTTCAAAATTTTGCGAGATAGAAGCTTGGATTGGAGGCTTGTTTGTTACTTATAATATAAAATTATTATTGATACATATACTAATACATGTATATTGTAATTATAAATTATAATAGGGTCCATCAGCGAACTCCATCGTAATTGAGCGCATGCTGTAATCTGCCACTGTCCATCGGTGTTGATACCCTGTGCAGAATTTGCATGGTGTTATGTAATGCTCCATAACCTGCAACAGCAATATTTCAAGATTTCTGTCTTGTGTCAAAATTCTCTTCAATCATTAAGCAACCCCGAAGTCCATGTTTGATTCTTGATGCTGCTATAAGTTCACTCATTCTTCTTCAGATAGGCAGTCACAAATAAGAGCACAATATTTAGCTGACAAACTTTGAATGCCAACAGAATTAGACGGACCATTGAACCATTTATGCATTTTGTCAAGTCTGAGTCTTGCTATATCAAACTATTCTATCAAACTTGGCGATAATTTTATCAGACAGAGCTTTTTTTCAGTTCTCTACAGCAAAAAGATAATGGTGGGTAAAGGTAGACGCAAATACTACCGCATTCAATGCATGTTGTTGAGTGGAACCGTGTCTGACGAAGGGACCGAACATCTGGCGGAAATTTGTTGGTGAGTTTGCGGAAGCAATTCCATTGTGATCCCTATGTATTCAAGCTTTTCGACAGCCCATTGGCCTTTCTTACAGGCAATTCATAGGAATAGCTGAAAAAGACAATGGAATGTCAGAAGAAGCAAACAATCGGGAGTGTTAATTTTGACATCTTAACATGTAACACGGCAACATCTGGCACATTTCTCTAAAGCGCGATACTTGTGCAGGGAGTAGTGACCAAATATTTAGTATTTCTCTTAGTTGTCGATATAATAATGTGTCCCATCATGAAATATTTCATTTTCGCCATGATTAGGTGGTGAACTACGTAGATTTTCACCACGTGGAGAGCTATTTGAATACCTCTTTATCTACACTCTCAAAATGAATAACGTTATTTCACTAACGCTTTAGTTGCGCACCGATAACGGCTGATTCGACGGGTTTTCTTGTGTAATAACGGCATATATTGAGCTATGTATCAATTAGTTATTAAGAGCTAACGCTAATCTAACACATGTTTTAGTGTTATTATACGTAATATAACATCGGATTCAGCGTTAGATATCTGTTACTTATGCATCAATAACGGTTTTTATAGATAAGAACTGGCGTTAGTTTTCAAATAATAACGCTTGAAATGCCAGCTGAAACGCACAACTCTGCCGTTAGAATACCGTCATAATAGCGTTATCATACATGGTTTCACCTAACGGCAAAATTCCTCTACAAACCCGTTAGAAAATAATGAGGTTACAAAAAGAATCAGACTGCATAAAATTATGAATATTCTTAGGAATTACAAAAATGTATCAATTCATGAAACAAATCTACAAAAATCTGAAATAGGCTATACATCTGAAAATGTATCAATTCATAAAACAAATCTACAAAAATCCGAAATAGGCTATACATCTGAAAATATATCAATTCATAAAACAAATCTACAAAAAAATGAAATATATCTTCTGAAACCTGCTATAACATAGAAATGCATGAAGACCAGTCATATACAAATCCAGAACATACAACTATTTTAAATTTCCCATTAACGATGAAAGACTTTGGGAACGCTTATTTTTCAAAGGGAAAGATGTTTTCAGAATCTGTTCTTGTAGTAGGTCAAGCATTTGACCAAATGAGGAAGGATAAGTCAAATCGAGGAGGTAATAAACACAAATGATCGCGCTGCATACAACAGCTACGGTGAACTCCACGGGTGTTGATTCAAAAATGACGGTCGGATTACGGAAGACAATCATCAGCTGTTTGCGGTCCATAACTATTTGTGGTCCATATCGGCTTCCAGATATTTTCTTCCTTTCATATACTTCATCCTGAAATGGGGAGACTATACTAAGTGTTCCATAATAGTTGCTCGGGTAATCATGAATTATTTGATATTTCCTACGCAGTCATATTTCGTAGATTTACTGTTTACACAAATCTTGGTTATGCAGAAAATGTTAATATAGTTATCGGATGATGGCAACAATGTGTACTAGATAGGGAAAAGAGAAAAGCGCATGAATGCAACAATATCATAAATGAATCTTCCTATTTATCCACAATTTTAACCATCATGATTTTTGTGGGCTTTATTCGTGGGAAATTTTTAGACAACTCATAGCACATAGTTGATTGCGGTATACGGGCGATTCATAATAAACGTGGCTATGAAGTCCGTAAAGCAAAAGGCACTCCCAAGTAGTTTAATCCGCATTAGTAAAATAAAAGGATTATGTACAAGCTAAAAATATATACAGGCGGACGAGCTTTCGCTGCGCAGCAGCATCCTCGGGTCCAGCAAGGAGTAGGCCTAAACGCGATGGTGCGGTGGCATAATATAGGTTGAGAGATCGGCTACCACTGCGTGAGCTCCTCTCTTCTATTGAGAGACGGACACTGTTGTTGAATGTATTTGGCTTCGGCGATTCTTGCCTCTACAGGACTCTGAAATTTGTTCAAGAATTCTATGGTAAAGTCATGAATAGTCAAACTGTTTTCGTGTTCATGTCTCGCGTGGTCTGACAGCGCGCTATTGTTGTTATTGGTAACTAAGCAACGTTTATTATTGTATCTCTGATAAAAAGGACGGGCAGTTTGACCAATGTAAAATTTATGGCAAAGAATACAAGTAAATTTATACACTGTGAACTTGTCACTGCAGCTTTGCTGATCTGGTAATTTGTCGCAGATATCACAATTCTGATGTTTATTGTCTCTATTTACAGGTTCATTAATACACTGCTTTAAGTACCTGCCATGTTTGTTAACTAATTTTATGGGAAGATCGTATTTTTTTACTAAAGCCGTCAACTTTCTGTTGCATGTATCATTGAGGAAATTACATTTCCAAATAACGAAATTTTTTAAGTCTGGCTTATTTTGTAATTTTCTTTTGTTGTCATACTTTAGTTTTTTTGTAACCATTTTGATAAAGTTGATTGTTGAATTTTATAGTGGCTGCATTCATTTTTTACGAATACAGAAATGTCCAAAAAAATTCAATTTGGTTTCGCTATTAGGAACATCTAATGTAAACTGAATGCTCCCATTGATGGAATTAAAAACATTTCTGATCATCTTAAATATTTCCATGTCATGATCAAACGGACCCATGATTACATCGTCAATATAACGCTTGAAAATGAGTGGTTCAATGTTATGGTCCTGCTTCAATTTGTAAAGAACTTCCGTCTCAATATCGTTCATAAAAATAATCGCGAAAAGAGGAGCAGAATGTGCATCCATGGGACAGCCCTGAGTTTGAATATAAAATTTACCATTGTACTCAATTTCGTAATTGTACATGTACGTTGCAGTAACATACGTTGCAGTAACATACGTTGCAGTTACGACCTACAAATGACAAGTTCACAATCTATGTTCAAATTGCGTGGACGTTCTGTTTCTCAGTTAATCATAAGTTCCTTTAATTCAGTTATTCACAGGCTTATTTGTTGCAATGGAAATTTATTAGGTAACTGATGATTATCTCATAGGAGAACGCCTACAAAAATTCGAACGATGACCTTGCCATATACATGTACATATATTCGTTTAATACATTACGATCTCGCGTGAAAATGCCCATATCTAAAATGGCAATATTCCTACACTGTCCTTTCTGTTTAGAAATCATGTTTGAATATAATAAGAGAGAAAAGTATCCCTATGCGTTGATACGAGCACGGACTACGGATATGTGGATAAGACAATGAATCTGACTGAGATTAAATCAAAATGTCCTGATATAAATGTCCAATTTTAAGGTCTTTTGTTTTATTGTCCGTGTTCAAGCCAAAGCGAAAGGTTTTTATCATCGTTGTGTTGTCACTAAACCAATTTTAGATAGATGAAGATTGCGACTACACAATTCAAAAGTCTTTGTCATTCAGTAACTCATCCGAAACGTTTAGCCTTGGTTCACAGTCCAAGAGACGATAGTGCAGGCCCCACTGCGGTATTTTCACTTTCACATAGAAGTTTTATAACCTATTTCGAACACGAATACTTACTATCGCTTCAATGGTTGATTATTGCTTGACATCATTGATTATTGATCGCTCATTCTTGAGAATAAAAAAATGACATAAATTAGAAAAAAAATTATTATTAATAGACTTATTTATAAAAAGGATTAACTTTTCTTATTGTATATTATTATTTATATCTATAAACTTTATTAAACTTCATCTTTATTTACTGAGTTAAAAGCTAAAAAGTGTTTAACTCACTCAATAAGGATACTAAGTTTGCGACCGATATCCCTGAAAATAACTACTTGAACTATTAAAGATTTCACTATGGGTTAAGCAAAATTAATTTTTGCCATTATCAAAATGAAATCGTGTCAAGTTGTACCCGTCCTTTACTAAAGATAGTTGGGTCTCCAGTTATGTAAAGAGAAACTTCACTCTCAACACCTTTGACAGCATCGATAAAAGAAGTACAGCTCTAACTCTCTTGGCATCGAAGCTGGAAACAAAACCAAATCTCATCTCAAGTGTGATGGTCGCTCTGATAGAGATTTCGTTATTAACAAACGCTCGCGTAAATCAAAAACTATTTTAATGAAAATAAAGTTGTTCTAAATATTGATTTTATTAGTGATAGTTTTTCTCGCAAAATTAATTATCGTATTCGTAAATATAAACTTGACGTTAAATTCGCAAATTAAAGTAAGATAAAATTATGTTACTTATTTCGAAACAAGAATAATAATAATACACGCTAACTAATTGTTTTCTTTGTAGTAACTTCTTAATCATAATAATCGCAATATTAGTTGTTGTTTATCCGCTTATTCGTCATTTTAGTTCTAATAGTTACATAGATGATCTTCACGCCCTTTTCGTTTGAGATTTGATGAACATCGCAAAGTAGCCACCCCAGTGGGTGGTTCAATGTGCCCCATGCGTGGGGCACATTGAACCACTTTGGTAGAAATTTTAAAATTAAAATTGTGAGGAGATTAAATGTCACAAAAACGTCCAACAACTCAGAGATTACTAGGGATACCCTCAACCTTTCATCCGAGTTTGATTTTGGTTCATTTGATTTAGTATAATCAAACTGTTGAGAAAAGATCAAAAACATGTTCAATGTGCCCCACCCGCCCCTATCAAGAATGGAGATGCAGCAAGTCCCCTGACTGATCACTGTTTGAAATGTACCGCGAAATGTATTGAAGATTGACGTCAGTATATTGCTAACTTTGGATTGCCCTGTCAAAGCCAGTATCAACTAATCACAACTATAATTCGAAAATTGATTTGTACATGTACTTCGTTATGACTGCATGGCATGGTGTTATTAAATATAAATACACATGTCAACAGATTCTCATCGAAGTTCGCAACCACAAATTGAATGCTGTAACAAATACGCGAGTGACTCACAACCAAAAGCAGTTTAACTTGAATTAATAATGGCAGCTATTCGATGTAAGCAATCAAGCAGATTTTTAATGTCATAATCACACATTTTCACTAAACGTTGACGTATCTCGATGAACAATGCGATGAATACTCATTTGACTGTTCATCTCATGCGGGCTTCATCTCTTCATCAACACGATTTCATGTTTAAAATTGTGATTTATTAAGTGGGTTTTACTTCTCTAGAGGCACATTAGGTAATGAGTAGACGTGTTATATACTGTCATCAATTCATCATGAAAAATGCTAAGTATCATGTCATTGTAATAACATCAGGATAAGCTTAACGATGTAAAATGTGGAACGCCTTTATTTCTGAACAAATATTGCCAGTGATAGACCTATGCGTACAATAATAGAATTACTAAATCCTGTACAAATTATAACTAACAACCGATGGAGAGAAAGAAATAGTTATAGATCAGCTTACCTATTAACAACCTGATTGTTCGAGTCACAGCAATGACTTACATTTTGCATAAATTAGTCAATTCCGTTTCTTAGATTGTGTCATTCGCTTCCAAGGGATAATAAAATCGATTGCCATGTATCCCGATTCCATCGATGTAGAAGTCAAATGACAAATCATGAAATATACGAATGAAACTTTGAAAATGTGGAAACAATTTATTGTTAAATGATTCTGAAGAAAAATGAGAAAACACCGCGCACTCGGAAGTCGTAATATATGTGTAATTTGTTGGGAGATTTATTGAAGGAAGCTAATCTAAGAGATCCTCGAAATCGGTGATATCATCCTTGGGAATTCGAATTATCAAGTTTCCATTCTTGTGTTCTCTCCTTCCATGCGAGCCGCTGTCGTTGATTCTTCTTTTGTTAAGTGAAGGATGAAGTGTATTTGATGAAGATGCCGAGGTATAGTATGATGGAAAGTTGTTGAAAACACTGGGAACTGCCTAAGATTTGAGTTGCAATAGTTTCAATTCTTTTCTTGGACGCTTAGATGATCTTGAATTGTTGACCTGTCTTGATCAAATCATTTTCGAGAAAATACAGAACAAATTCGCGAAGACAAGGTTGGAACGAAAACGCTTCTTTGGCCAAAATTATCGACATCCTCTCTTTCAATTGCTCTTATCCATTTGTCGCGAAGAGTTTGGTCATGAGAAAATGCAAAAAACGATATATGCACATTCGTTGAGCTATCTGATGTGCTTTATGTGCACTTGCTGTTTATTATCGTAGACTGGCTGCACTCCGTGTGCCGGCACACGCATAAATGACATGCTTTGAGACAAGCTAACCAACTTGATGCTATAGCAACGTATCGATCAATCAGATGACGCTAGCCTATTTGCATGCAGATTCGGCAGATCACTGTGAGGAGGGAATCGAAGGACAAAGGCAGTATTATGACTGCGTATGCACACACTGTTGTGCTGTCCTGTATGAAACTTCCCGTCAACAGCAGCGCATTGAAATGTGCTTTGCGCTATCGAACAATGAAATCTATCAGTCTTCACTCTATAGTATAGACTGTGGGATATTCGTGAAAATTTAGGAGTTGCATATCCCGGTGCTCTAGACATCCGACAATGGTTAGAAATAGAAGGTTGGACGAAGCTCTATTCCTCTTTCAAAAGGAATTACCCTAATTCACGGTCGTTCGGAGAAAGCGAAAATAGACAGATAAACGGCTACTGAAAACAACGCAACAATGTGTTCTGAGCAGGGTTTTCAACTTTCGAAAGAATTTTTTCCTTTAATTTGCTTTCTCGTTGCGTTAGAGTACTAGCAACATTTTCTGCGCTGCAGCGAAGAATGTGCAACAGATTAATGCACCCATTAAAATCAGGCTGTGTTAATGTAGGATTGTATACACATCTAATACATTAACAAGCGTTTTTCTTTTTGTCAGGATGTTCTGTGAATTTCCATGTAATTCTATCTACATTTTGAATCACTCAAAAAGAAAATACAAGGAACGGAGACAGAACTGTTGACCCATATCTGCCGCTATATGTAGACATGTATTGATATCTTAACTTACCACATGCTGTCGGAAATGTGGTCCTGATATCTGGTATGAGGAATTCTGTAATCCTTTTTGCAAGAGGTTGCCTTTTTGTCTTTCATCTGTGCCACTTGCAAAGAAGCAGAATGTGCTGACTATGCTCCTCGAGCGCAGCAGGAGTCTTTCTGTTGTAAATCACAGCAGTGTTTAAGTTATATAGATCATACGAATTGGAGTGGACGAGATTTGATAATATTGGTCCGGCTATAGCTACTGTCGGCATATAGGGAGAATATGCCGATACTTCCCAATTTTCTAATCATCATGTCGGCGCAGCCGTCACCTAGCCGATGGGTACCGACAACTCCTGTGTCGGCATTCACTCGGTGCGCCGATACGGTTGACAGCCGACACTGCCCGACTAATTGACGAGGCATCGCCGACGATTTTTTTTCACCGGGAACATCATGAATGCTATCATGTCGTTATATTCTTAAACGAAAAAAATAACATGTCTAGGCCTATATATATGTAGAAACTTTCAACAACGATGACAATTAAAACTTCAAAACATCACTAAAGCCATGGCAATTTGATAACGTTATTAAACATTTGAAAACCTATTATTTCATAACGCTATTTTAATTATCATTAGCGTTATTATTTGATAACGTTATTTGTAAATTCTAAAATCCGTTAGGATAATTTGGCGTTAGGTATATTAATCTAACACCATTCCGTCATGTACTAACGTTATTCTTCTAGCATCTAACGGATACTACCGTTGTGCAGCCGTTATTATACCGTTACTTTTGTGAGTGTGTAAATGTCATTAATTTACACATTCATTCTACATTTAAAACTTGATATCAATCAATGGTTCGGATACACTGCAGTCAATATGTGTGAAAGATATTTTATTTCAGGATGATGTCTCTTATAATGACGTCAAATAGTAGGTTGATATGCAAAAACAATTGAATTGTCGGAACATTAGAGAGAAAATGCCTCGGCAAATTGTCATGATCAATTTTCAGGATTAGGAAAAGCCAATGAGAAGTTGTTAACTTTTTAATTTTTTTATCTATATATTTCAGCAATTCATAGCCATTTTCAAGAAAACTGTGACATCTATACAAAAGAAGTTAACATGAATACAATAATAATACGGTTCGACCTCTACGCATACGATTCAAGGAACATCTGCAATTATCGGAATTATCTGTCTACAGGCATAAAAGCATATGCAAATGTGAGTCTTTTGAGATCAACATATTAAATACAGCGGAGGGCTAACCGAACTTGCGACTAAAAGCGGCGATGTTTAGTCGCAAACACAAACCGACGATTAGCAATCGCATCGAGTGTGAGAGTAGGTATATTAGGTAGAGTGGTAACTCCGCATTTATTAAATCCCCAATGTGCATACACTTTCGATTTTATTAAATGAACTCGTGGGAGATACAGTCGGCATTGTTTCCAAATGTGAGATATGCATATTTATACAGTTTTGAAGAAATCACAACGGAATCGACTGATCATGATAGCATAAAGCAGATGGAAAAGATATTATTTTGCAGATTCTCGGTGTCATGATAGCCTTGGAAAGGTAATCTTTGCTAAATTAGCAACTGACCTGCTATTACTTTCATGCTGACCTAACCAAACCTACCACTGGCACCGCAAAATAACAGAATGAAAGACAATGATTTCAATTGACTTTGAAAGATGAAAATGGGTCGACATCACTATCCAGATTCAAGAAGTGATACATGAATTTAATGAATCATAAAATCATACCGGTGAAAATTGAATTAAAAACTTGAAATTTCAGCCAAGAAAGCACGAATAATATATCGCGACTTTTTCATGAAGACTTCCGTTATAATGCTGTTCATCAGATTTCCTTGATAATCAGCTTAATTTCCACTTAATTATGTTGCTTATTAGCAAATATTCATTCCTTTTGATATCCAATTTGTTTCATACTACTTATATAGAGGCGTCATCTCGGTATTACATAAATTTGCAAAATTTTAGCTTTTTAAAGGTAATCAAATAATTTTTGGACCACGGGAACGTAATCTCCGCAGAAAACTGAATCTTTTCATATAAAAATTTTCACTGTATACAGATACTTTTTTGAGTCGACACTCTACCTATATATCCCTACTCTATGAGTGTGAAGAATGAAAAGACTTTGACCTCTTGTTCTTGGTCATCAAATACTTATTGCAACAATCAATCACTCACTGATTAAGATAGAAAAAATCACCTGATGCAGTTATCAATGATGAAATACGTTGATGGTCGCATACAATCGCACACACAGGCAACAACGCACACTTTTCAAAGTTTCGTTAGGTTATTTTGGTTATTATCGATTGAACTTGCTTATTATTTTGTGACTTTCCCAACATCGATCATTCTTATAGCTTGACTTGCTGCGAGTTGGCTGTGAACTCGAGGCAACGTAGACAAGCGGCGCAAATTGCTGATCTGCTGATAAATGAAATGGATGATGGTGATACTTCTCCTGAGGAGGACGATGTGGCTAACATTATGAACATCAATCATATACATCAGGGACAAAATGATATCACATCAAGCTCCGATCACGACGACTCATACATTGCGCCAAAGAATCCAATAGCAACAGTTATTGCGGGAAAGAAACGGTAATAATTGGATTCAATCTCCTTCGATTCAAAGAAGAAGGAACAACGTACGCATATTTATAGAGACACCCGGCCCAACAAGGAGTTCGCTCAAGGAAGCCCTCGTCCATTTGTACAATATTCTTGACGTCACGTGCATCAATACGCACACAATTTACAATCTTTATCATCCAAATGTTCGTCAAAATCCAATAACAGCAAAGCGTTCCGTTTTTATTCAGTTAGCTACCAAGTTGGTGCAGATTCATATGAGATCTCGTCTAAATGAACCGACGGTTACCTGCAGGTATCGTGGCAAATCTTTCAAGAATGACAGGTCAACCGAATCCCTGCTGATCAATCCAGCATGAAGTGGCGAACCAAAGAAAGGAGTGTTCCAAATTCTTCGATAATGGTCAAACATCGCGTGATGGCAACAAAACAAATACAATGTGCAGTTGCATGACCTCCCAGTTTGTGGGCTACACATTGAAAAAGTCATTCATTCCCGAGATTACGTGCCGTAATTGAATCTAATGCCGTAATAATTGAAATCAAAAGCAACATTGTAATCATTCAAAAAAGAGACAGTTGGCATTTTGTCAGTCATTTAAACATATCTGATGAAATTTGTGATGAAATGTCGATTGTAAATCCAAAACAAAAGTGTTAGTTTTTTCAATGATGCGTAAAATACAAAGGAGCAGAGTTGGAAGTGGGTCGTGGGTCATGGGTCAGGTGGGTATAGAGGGTCACAAAATCTGGTAGGTGAAGTGGTTCGTGGGTCAGACTTCGTTGACCCACTTCCAACCAGTTTGACCCATGATAGATTTGACAATCTCAAATACCGTAAACTTCATTTATTCGTATTCTTGTCATTCATGACAAATGATTGAGTCAGTGCCACTGAAAGGGGTGATGGATGCACACAGTCGAAATATAAAACACTTTCACACGCCTCATACAGTCTCGAAAGGGGGACAGAATTCACACAAATTAAAGGCTCGAAAACAATTGCCGCTGTCTACTGAGAGATGTTGGTTGGTGGAGAGACGTTGTTTGAGTTCATTTCTCTGTCGCTATGTCACGATGCTCAATGATGTGTGACCTTGATTTCAGAGGTACAGCTACTGAAGAAGTTAGGTATTCAGAGGTTTTATTTATTCATCTTGAAAATTTTCTTGCAATGTTAGCCGACCTTCGTTTTGCTTGTTTCGTTTGGTTTGTTGGTCTTTCGCAGAAAATATCATCTGGTAGAGATTAGTATGGTAAATCTCTGTCAAATATTGATCAGAGCCTAAATATTTTCGAAACATAGAGTAGGGATATGTAGGTAGAGTGTCGACTCAAAAAAGGATCTGTATGCAATGAAAATTTTTGTATGAAAAGATTCAGTTTCTTGCGGAGATTACGTTCCCGTGGTCCAAAAAATTATTTGATCACTTTTGAAAAAAGTCAAAATTTTGCCAATTTATATACTACCGAGATGACGCCTCTATATAAGCAGTACGAAACAAGTTGGATATCAAAAGGAATGAATATTTGCTAATAAGCAACATAATTAAGTGGAAATTAAGCTGATTATCAAGGAAATCTGATGAACAGCATTATAACGGAAGTCTTCATGAAAAAGTCGCGATATTATTCGTGCTTTCTTGGCTGAAATTTCAAGTTTTTAATTCAATTTTCACCGGCATGAATTCATGATTCACTAAATTCATGTTTCACTTCTTGAATCTGGATAGTGATGTCGACCCATTTTCATCTTTCAAAGTCAATTGAAATCATTGTCTTTCATTCTGTTATTTTGCGGTGCCAGTGGTAGGTTTGGTTAGGTCAGCATGAAAGTAATAGCAGGTCAGTTGCTAATTTAGCAAAGATTACCTTTCCAAGGCTATCATGACACCGAGAATCTGCAAAATAATATCTTTTCCATCTGCTTTATGCTATCATGATCAGTCGATTCCGTTGTGATTTCTTCAAAACTGTATAAATATGCATATCTCACATTTGGAAACAATTCCGACTGTATCTCCCACGAGTTCATTTAATAAAATCGAAAGTGTATGCACATTGGGGATTTAATAAATGCGGAGTTACCACTCTACCTAATATATTTACTCTATGTTTCGAAATATGTAATTGATCAAAATATCTTGATAATCATATACATGTATATAAGTATGACTTCATAAGTCATATAATAAGTTGACTTCATATCTAAAGTATCTGACCGTTCAATCTACTTTCGCATCATAGGCCTACATGTTCCACGCATCTCATTGCTCATTCGATAATGATAATCTGAAATACGATAATTCACACGACGGTCATTGGTATGGACTTTTCCTTTTCAGACTTATTACGGCAGAGCTCTGTGAAACATTTTTTTGACACGTCGTATCAATAAAAATTTTCGTTTTGATATTTGATTTGTTATCAATAACAATAGGAATATTTACATGATGTCCTGATTGCCATCATAACGTACTCGCACATGTAGCGCCGCTCAAATATATCAGTTCATCTAAATGTACATTGCAAGCTAATTCATGAATTATAATCTTGTCCTCGTGAAATTTTCTATTCACGCGTTACGCATGCTTACTCCATTTGCTTTTCAATAAATGTCATTCTCACATCAAATATACAACTTTCTACTTAAATCTAGCATTAGCAGAAGTTAATGAAATTTGAATCGATTGCCATCAGAAGCAACAAAACATTAGTTTGACGATTTCTCAGAGATAATTTTCACACAGGCTGTACAGTGTTGTTCGATGAAACTGAATTATCTCTAAATTTTCCGAAAAAATTATCAAAAACAACTATTGTTCGATTCAATTCTGTTGATTAGCATTTGACCATTAACAAAAACATAAAAGAAGGGAAAGACTGACAAAATACATGTCAAACAAGTATCTCAGATGATAAATAGTAAATTGGACCACTTACTCTCATGCATTCCCTGACTCTGGAAGGCATTGAGCCAATCAAGTTGGGACACATTTTCTTCAGATCGTCATCTCTTGCCCATTCTCGCAGCAATGCGTTTATCAGTTCTTGTTTTGTTGTCAACGTTTCTTTTCTAATTTTGCGCTTGAGGATGGCCCAGATGTTCTCAATTGGTGATAGATCTGGAGGAGAGTCAGGCCATTTGAGAACTCTGACGCCGGATTCATTCAAGAGTTGCATCGTTTTTCGTGATGTGTGGCATGGCGCTAAATCTTGCTGAAACCAACAATTTTCAGACGACGAATACCACTCATTTATCTGTGGAAGAAGTCTTCCAGAGATGACGCGTGCATACTGATCAGAGTTCATTGAACCTTCAACCAAGTGAATACGACCAGTTCCATGGAATGAGATGCAGGACCAAATCATCAACTTCAGTGGGTGTCTGAAGGATGGCTTGAAGTGCATTCTTGTCGGAGTTTCACCGGAATTTCTCCTCACGAACTGCGACGCTGCCGGCTGTATTTCTACCGAGGTCTCGTCGCTGAATATAACTTTGTGCCAATCATCCAACGTCCAGTCCTTGTATTCACGACACCATGCAAGTCTTCTTTTTTTCATGTCTTCGGTCAGAACCTGGCATTTCAATGGACGATATGCTGGTCTGTCGTTTTCTGTTAAGCGTTTTCTTACAGTTGATGGGCTGATGTCAATGTGATAATCATCTTTCAGTTTATGAGAGAGGTCGCTCGATGTTGCACGGGGATTTTCTCTGGAGAGCTTCAGCAGAACTTTATCGCCCCTTTCATCGGTTTTTCTTTCAGATCCGCAGAGAAATCGGTAACTTTCGTATGAATTTGTGCTTCGGTACCGACTAATGATGCGACTTGTGGATGATTGGCTTACACCGACAGCGCCTGCAATCTCACGTGTTGAAAGACCAGCATGCTCATGTAGTGCAACGACCTGGGCTCTGGTTTCGTTGTCTATATCACCCATTGGCACAGTTTTGTATCCAAACAAATGAATTGTCTTACAAATGCTGTGATCTGCTGCTTTATAAGACACTCGCTACTTCACTACGCAATTCAGCGGCGCCAGTCATAAATAGAATTCAATAGATTGATTGCATGAAGGTCTTCTGATCGAGTGTGAGTCATCCCAACAGCTGCGCTGTGGATGATTTGATTAGCGTTGACACAGAAGCGATAGACAGTGATGATTTTGCGCTGGACCGGGTATGGGCGATAGTCGAGGCCCAGTAAGCAATCAAGTGATCACCAGTTGTTCAGTTTATCAGAACTTCCTACAGTTACGGAATGATTTTATTGAAAGCTGACATATCGCATAAAATTCTGTGAAAAATACAGACTGTAAAAAGTACTAGCGCGAATTTTTCAGCCACTTTACTTGGAAAAAGCAAATTCTCCTGTTAATAATTGATTGTAAGA
>CAJQUW010001165.1:0-97500 GCA_907163375.1 Prostheceraeus crozeri
AATGAGTGTTTTGCACAATAAAGATGGGATAGTGATTTACTGCAGGTGGTAAGGTATCGAGTGAATAGACATTATCGAAAGCTTTCAACGTCGCTTCGTCTGCATTATGCTGCACTTTAGTCTTAATATCGTCAGCAGTCAACCAACTCATTAACGATTATACTGAAGAATCACGTCACGATACTTTGTAATTTCAATATTTGAATCGAAGACTGCATAAATTAATACATTGATCGTCTCAGGTAGTGTTCTTTTGAACGTCAAATCCAAACGAATATTATGAGGCACGTTCGCTTGACGATAGGGTTCACTAATATCGCTGTCAGCAGTCAAATCAAATGCATAAATAGTATATCCACTCTTAAACTCTTTCATAGTCAGTCCGTTGGTATCATCCGTATTGTAAAAGCCAAAGACATCCATAAAATCAACATAACTGCGCATAAATTGATCCGAAGCAAAATCTGGTTTGTAGGGTGGACCAGGATGACTCACACCATTAACACGTAAAGCAATTTCACTTAACTGATTGTGTTTAAAATTGAAAGGATTCTTCTTTATATTACCATTAAATGCATCATTTTCAACCATTGCCACCATGAGGAGCTTCGGTGCTTCCGATGGAAAGAGGCCATCTTTCATGAAACTCTTTTGATCTTTCGGAATTGTAAAGGTGAGAAGCTTTGTATGCTGAACGGGGTAAATGGCATTTTGGCGGTTAAGACCTTCAGCATGCCCTCTAATGACACTTGGATTCGGTACTACTCGACGAATGTAAAGTGCAATATCTTCCACATGAATTCTAAATTGTCAACTTTAGCAAATGCATTCAGCGCAAATTCAGGCTTATTCAATGTCAGCTTGAGTCGCATGCTGGTATTACAGAGTAAAAACTTTGACTGTCTAAAGAAGTCTAAATTCAGCGGACCATATAGCTGACATACTCTACTATCTTTAATCATAGCAGATCGCTTTACAAAGCCACTGTTTGTTTCAACATCAAATTTTCCTGCTTCATCTCTGTACCATCCATGGCTTCCATATGACTTTTTTGTGCTGCTGGATGAAACTGCGATACATGAGTGAAATATGATTTATAGGGATAATCGCTTTGACCACCTTCCACCTGCTGCTCTCCAATCGTTAGAGAAACATCGCGAAGTAATGTAGTCAATGGTAAATTGTTCAGTCCAACTTTATGTGCATCGTCAATAGCAGTTCCATCTGCTTGCTGAATTCTAAACCTCAAATCAAGCATCGCATAACTCAAATCTATGTAGTCATCACTACCACCAGGAATAACAAATTCAATGGGGCCAGCATTCTCAGCTGTTCGAGGATGATAATCTACAATACTTGAACTAAGAATATCTGTCTGTATGGCTTGTTGATCGAACAAACAAAAACCGGAAGTTTTACACTCCATGATTAGAAGTTATAGCAGCGTCGTCGTTTAGCGCCTGATGAATGATTAGAGCCTCTGCGACGTTTGCGTGAATGCCTTTTGACTGAAGATTGCACCTTACCAGCTCCGCGATGTTTCCTCCTTCCTTTTCTCATTCGTTTAGGTGATTTCTTTCCTTGAGTAACACCAGCAATGGTCTGCTTCAATGTTTTTAAACCGCGTTCCTTCCCACGATTCAACAAACTGCTCTTGAAACTTCTACCTCTGGAAAGATCACTAGCAACATCACCAGCAAAGCCAACGGCATTACTTAAAACATTTCGTTTTAAAGATCTACCGACATTGGATATGAGAGGTGCTACAACAGATTTCAGTGCACCAAGTATGCTACCTCCACGTTGGCGGCGAGCACCGATGTAAATTTGTCCTCCACCACTTACGTAGGAGGGTCGTGAATAAAATGAGGCAGTTGGATTCATAGCTCAAACCCTAAACATTGTTAGTTACAACTTTGCATGAATCACTGTCGATCACTTAGATGAAAGATGTCGGCACGACGCATCCAAGAGTTCATACTTGAAGGATAACCAGTCCATTTAACAAGACACCATTCTTCACCTTGCCGTTTTTTACATCGAATGATTTTCTCTACCAAATATGTTTCACTTTCAGTGACTACCTCAATCTCATCGCGGTAAAAGCTACCCTCAATTTCTTCATTATCGTAATCTTTCAACTTGTAGGTGGTCGGAGAGTCTTTTTGATTAATCCTTGATACTGTAAATACCTCCTCTGTCCAATTCGGGAGGTACCCTTTAGCAAAAACACTTTTCACTTTTGAGATACGAACTTTATCGCCAATTTTCACATCACTTTTCACATGAGTGCGTTTACGTTGGAATGATTCGCGCACTTTATCTACATTGTTAGCATTTACATCTACTGGTCTGAGTCCAATAGAACGATGGATAGAGTGATTGTAGGCATGGAGTGTATCTTGTAGAACCTTTGTCCAATTTTGTGTCAAGTTGGCAGTAAAATGTCGCCACAAACGATTTTTTAATGTGCGATTAAAACGTTCAACGAGTGCAGCTTTATAAGCGCTCTTTACACTAAACAACTCAATGTCATGCCTCTCAAATAATCTTGTCACATGCTGATTTTCAAACTCTTTTCCTTGATCACTCTGAATTCTTTTTGGAATGCGACCTTCTCGAAAAATTGTTTGGAATGCTTTTGCTACTCCTTTCCCTTCTTTAGTTTTTAAAGGTTGAGCCCACGCATAACGCGAGAAAATATCAATGACGGTTAAAATAAAATTATTGCCCGAGTTATGTTTTGAAATGGAGGCAACATCGCACAAATCTGCTTGCCACTGTTCATCGATGTCATGAACAATATAATGGCGGGTGCGGTACTTCTTTTTCGCTTGTTTGTGGAGTGTATAGGTAGCCTGACCCTTTAACCATCGTTTCACTTGTGATTGTGGAAGACCACTCGCTTTTGATAATTTCTTGATAGATGCAAATCCTGCCGGATGTTTTACATCATAATAGATTGACTTCAAACGTTCAGTCGATGACGGCTGACTCTTTTTCCTCCTTCTCATCTTTTTTCTTTCTTGCCTTTCTACATTTACAACAACTGCAGCATTTAGCTTTAGCGGTTTTGCGATCGTGTTCACATTGCTTAGGGGTTTCATTATGAGAGCTGGCGCAGCAAGTGCAAGTGACAACGACATTCACCTCTGGCGGCTCATTACATGGCAAGCAACACATCTGCTTCATATTAATAGTCTGAGAACATGTATTTCCTAGGAGGAGCTGTTTTACGTTTTCCTTTTACCAGTTTTAGTGGCGATGTAGATCTACGTCGAGTTCTTCCTCTTGTTTGCTTAGTGAGTGTGGGAGGGGATGTAGCAGGTGACGTCTTAAACCAATTTGTTGGCATTTTCATCGCCTGAAGCATTGGAGTAGTAGCCACTGTTGAATCAAGTTCTTTCAATGTCTCATTATTTAAAGCAAATTTTGGCACATTATGCTTTTTCAATAGTTTAAGAAAGTATGACCAACCAGGTGGAACATAGCCCTGACGGCGCTTTCTACGTGTCGCATACTGAATCAAGTCTTCATAACGTGAAGCATCAATCACTTTATTTTCATCTGTAATGATTTCTCCTCTATCATTTACATTGAGATGGGGTTCAATACTGTTGAAAAGAGATATGGCATGTGCGCGAGATGCTAAAGGTGTAGCAGTCGATACAGAGTCACGCATCTTATTCTTCAAGTTTTTCAATTGCTCAACAGTTTCCGATTGTAATAATACAGCACGATGTGGATCTTTGATGTGAACATTTTGCTGATAATCTATTTCTTTCCTATACATTTGATTTGCAAGAGGTTGCTTTACTTGCTGCATGGCAGTCAATTGTACATATTCATCCTGAGGAATAACAATCATGCGAGAATAAGAACTCATAGTTTGTAGATAATCATGGGAGTTTTCAAAATATCACTTCGAAATCTAAATTCTTCCGGACACTCTTGCGTAAAGTCAATGAATAAGTAACCGTATGGTTTTTCAGTAGCTGCTTGAAAAATTTCAATTAAGGCTTTTGATCCTCTGGGTGCAACTTGTCGCGCTAAAATTTCAAATTGACTTTTATCTCGCGGATTCTTGAAAATAGCATAATAGTGTGTATTCAGGTTTCGTGTACGAGCTTCTTTTCCATCAGGAAACAAATTTTGTGTAATATAGATGATAAAACACCTTTTATGGTGTGCTGCGCGAGTGAACATATCTGTAACATCTTTTGAATTCTTACTTTCTTTTAATAAATCATCCAATACAACAACATCATTAGACTGAAGTTTATCCACTGGAATAATTCCTTCATGTCGAATAAAGTTGCGACTTTGCAATTCTGAAACAGCGACGGTTGATAAATACCATAACACCAAATCACTCGATTGATAGGTTCCTTAAACAACTCCCTTCTTTTATCCAATAAATTCAGCGTGAAAACAGTTTTACCTGCATGAGATGGACCTGATACAGTCAGAACTTTATCACATTGAAGTCTGAAATCCATTTTATTACTTTGAGACTCAACATTTGCATAATTAACGCTTAGAGCCAAAGATATTTCCCAATAGGTTGCCCACGGCAGGAGCTATCATTGGAAGTATTGCTGAAAGGAAACCGCCCTTTTGTGTTAGAGTTTTCCTCTTTCTTTGAAGGGCGACTTTAGGATTGGAGATGAAACGCAATTTCGTAGCATATCGCTTAAGTAACTTTCGTTGTTTTGGCGCTAATTTCTTCGTCCTCAACTTCCTCACATGAGAAATAATTTCACAAATGAATTTATCGTTAGCATGTCGTATAGCATTGTATCGCTGATTTGCTTTCATTCGTCGGAGAGCTTGAATGGCTGAAGAAAACTTTTGACTTTTACGTTTCGTCATTTTACGTTTCGCCATTTTCCGTGTTAGTCTTTGCTAAAACCTATCTTTACCACATTTGCATAGGTACTAACTATTGCGACATAAGTGACACTCGAAATGAGCAATGTCACAGTGGTTACATTGGCAAAGTTGAATGCAATTACGTATGAAACAGCGTTGACAAAAAGCATGCTTACATCTCTTGAAGATGCGCTTTTCATTTCCATCCTTTCGCTTACATACATCGCAACACATAGTTTCACCGTTACTGATGTCTATAGCAAGTCTTTTTGAAGATATGAATTTGCTAGCCTTTTCTAAATAATAGACGCATGTACAGAAGGAATATACTTCGAGAGTGAGCAGACATAGCTCGAAAACCAGTTGTGCTACAATCAAGTACCACTGCATTTTCAATTTTTCTTTATGGAAAGTTGAATGTGAATATCTGAAATCGCTTCAATCACTAGACTGCTACCATGATGGTTAAATGCGTTAAGACGTTCAGCAATTTTTATCATATGTCTTTTAAAAAATTCTTGGGGGTGATCTACCACTTCCATTGAATAAGAAGCAAAATGGAAAGAGCGACTTTCCACCTCTTCCTTTCCAAAATGACTAAACTTAATTTTCGCAACTAATCGCGCCATGATAATGCTATCAGAGAATGTATTCATTAACTCTAGAAATAGAGTGCTAGCATCATCGACCACTGCTTCGATGTCGGTCTCATCTTTATGAAATTTTATCACATAATCTTGAACAGCTCCTTTTAAACTTTGCCTATGAAAACGTAATGTTCCGCAGTCGTTTGAGAAAGACATGATCGCCCTTTATCTAACCCATCCATTGCATGAAAACAACAACTCTTCTCATAGTAACATTTATTGAATAATGGTAACAAGCATGCATTATAAATCAATGGTTTGAAAGAGATAAAATAGATACAGCTGGTAACTATCATACAGCGAGCAATGATAACCATACAGGACTTTGGCAGTGTTGAGGTAAGGAGGAAAGAAGCATTGGTTATGAACGTAGCTACTACAACGAACAGACAAAATAGGAACACACAAATCCTTAAAACGTTTTGTGACTTCATGATAATGTTGATTCACTCTACTATCCCAAGGTGGGAGCAAAATATCATCAATGATTAGATTGGGAAATACTTTCCTCTCCTTACCAGGATTATTACAAAAGATGCGTATAACATTGAAAGCAGCTAACCATCGTTTAAAGTCAATAAGAAGAGCACTCTCACAAGAAAAGCCATAGTCTTGCAAATATTTCAGATTAAGTCCATGAATGTGTTTTCTCGCCCATTGATCAACATTGGGATCGCAGTTGGCATGTTGATGATAGACACTAACAATCTGATATGTCCAATTGTTCATAGCAATAGCACTGAGCTCCTGTACAGGTTCACCCTCACAATCCATAAAAATGATGATAGAAGCCTAAAACGGAAATTTACACATCTAAGGAAACGTTCTATAACATATTACAAAATGAAGAATTACATCGATGCTTTTCACGACAAAAAATACACAAATGATATGATGGCAACGAAGAAGTAAAATGTATCTAATAAGACCACGTCTACGACACTCAAAGCACATAAGCGAATTGTCATAGGGTAGAGTTAGGAAAGGACTAGCAATTCTCCTTCTTTGATTTGCGTTTTGATGTAGCATTCTTCTCCGACTTGCGCTTCGTACCACTGCTGTTAAGGATTTGATCAATTATGTCGTCCACGTTGGGTGGTTTCGGAATATATAGGATGGATTCCATATGCATGGAGAGAGAGGCTATTTTATTATCCTTGTGTCGACCATAATATAGCCCATTCACTTTGAAAAGGATATCCCAAGTACCTTCTCCGAGCTCATCACATCTGATGGGTATTGAATGATCTCCCTCCTTCTTATAGTAAGTACACCAATGTGATACCGGTAGGCAAATGTGATTACCATCCCAAATCTTTCTATAGGGAGTATCCTTGTCATCTCTCGCCTTCCACTCTTGAGCAAGAGGAGTAGGAATGTCCATATTTAATGTCACGTACTCCTCAATAATATCAAGTTGGTGGCGAATGTATGGACTCACGGGGATCAGTATGTAGTCCCCATACTGATTGTGCATTATCTTGACATCCGTGGAAGGGAGCATTCCCGTTTGGAGTACTACGCTATGATCATCATAACGCAAGGCTTGTTTAAATTTACGCTGTAGCGGTGTAGGATTATGTACCTTGGATGTTTCTTCCACTGGCCTCAGTTGTAGATGATCTGACCGTAGCGAACCTTGTAACGTTTGACCGCCATTTTGTCTACTAGTGCAGCAGATGGAGTAGATGCCTGAAAATGAAAAAAGATTGTATTAAGTTTACGTTCAAGGGAGGAGAGGGAGGGAAGTAGCGACTTACCATTTTAGTTGGATAATAGAACAGGGAACTAGAGAGAGAGAAAATGTGCGTCCGTCACTCGTGTGATTCAACGATGGAATGATTCTCACTGTGGAAGGCTCGCTATTTATAAAGAAATGCTTGATTCTCATTGGATGATGATCCTCATTGGACAATAACATCAAGTTGATTCCAAATCTGGCATCCGTTTACCAATCCGATAGTTCGTTTTGAAGCTACAGCCCAAAACGTCCCAAATTCTAACTCTGTCGTTTTTCACCAATGTCCCAAAATCTTAAATGGCGTCTCACATCTAAACGAAGGCAGATACGAACAAGCCGATTCTTTCACTGAATTTGTCTCACTCTTAGCTTTCAAACGAGCTATCGCACGACAAAATCCGTCCACTGGAAGCAAGCTGTCCAGGGGGGGGGACGTCAGCCGAAATTTTTTCTCTCCGATTTCGCTGGAAACATCCTTCCTAACCCAAAATTTCACGTAGATTCCGAATCTGGCCTCCGTTTTCTCATCCGATGCTTCGTTTGGACGCTACACACCAAAAACATCACACACTATAGCCTCAAGACTAATCCTGGCGGTCGCCCACGTCAACCTAGACGGTCGCCCACGTCAACCAGGCGGTCGGACCAACTCACCCGAGTCTCACACTCTGTCGTTGCAGAGGGGGGGGGACGTCAGCGAACATGTTGTGAACGTGGACCCACCTGGCCGGCACACCACGACAGACCACAACCTCTGTCGTTCCAGAGGGGGGGGGACTCAGACACGAAGCACCACGGCGGCCGACCACGACACTCTGCCGTGCCAGAGGGGGGGGGGACGCAGTGATGGCCGCCATCTTGCGCTGTCCAGAAGTGGAGTTTTGCTTACTACTAACCCAAATGCAGAAGCCGAAGAGCTTCCTATTCGACATCTATCTGACCGAGATCAATTTGTCCTCTGACCAAGATGTAGAAAAAATGACTTTTTAAAAGTGCTAGATTTCTATAGAAAGTTTTAATCTGGTGTGGTCGCCGCTAAGATTTTCGTGTTCAGCGTAAAAAATGAGTAGTATGCAAATTTTCACGGAAATCTGAGACCCAAATTTGAAAAGACAGAAATGTTGTGGAATAAATTGGATTTACCCAACGTCCATCAGAGTGCAAAAATATCATAGAAATGTCATAAGCGATGAATTCAACAACAAGGTATTTGAGCAATGGAAACATTGATGGTGAATTGCATATTTTCAGATGGGCAGCATTTTAGATAATCGAATGTGACGCAAAGATCTTCAGAAATTGCATTTTTAGTCTAGAAAATAAAAGAATGGCTACATGAACGTAAGAAAATACCGGTACATGAGAAACTCTGGATCATCGTATAGGCCAAAACTTGAAAAACCCAAAATGTAGCTTAGTTTAAAAAGTTGACCTGATTGAGCAAATCTGAGGTGATTTTTGAAATCAACACACTTGATTTACCCGAAATCAGCTAAAAATACTTAGACTATTTTTTCTTTGTTGACCATTGTTATCTATGAAATTAAGCGTATTCAGATCTGACAAGCCTCCTGATCTCAGCAAACATTTTGGGCTAGTTTATGCATATTCGGCGTCATTCTTACATACATCACTCATCGGAAGCATGATAGCACAAGATAGGGATTGACCTGAAGACCTTGCATGCCAAACATTATGGATTTAGGCTCAGTACTTCTCACACAATCCATGAAAACATAGAAAATATCATTCTTACCGAAAACTTCACATGTTTCCCATCAAATGTTCACATGTTTATATCTGCTTTTCTTTGATCCTAACAAGTAGAGGAACCAGGTAGAACTCAGCAGACGAGCTGATTTGTAGCAGCCATAGAGGTGCATCATTCTGTGAAAGTATCTCGTCTCGTTCCTCGCAGAAGCTCGTCATGGCGGCCGGATTAATTTAGCCATATGAATATTGGCTATGAATTGATGGTCGGACAATGACAGCAGAAAAGTGTATTACTTGATTTCTCTCTCAAGTCAATTAAAGTCTTCTAGAAGCCACAGCTTAAATCTTTAAATCAGTTTAAATCCCAGGAGAAATGTAAGTGCACATTTCTTAAAGTATCTCATATAAAAGCCACAAGTTTCGATGTCTCTGTATAGCATCTTCAGTTTGAACTTTTGCATAATGTAAGGCGAAATATGAGGCGAAGCACTTACCAGCGATGGAACTGGGTGACTGGATCAATTGGTTCACTATTTTGCGCCGGGTCACCGAATCAGTGTTCAGATATGATGACCCGATTTTTTTCGCAGTTTTAATTAAATTCTATAGTACGCGTAATTATTTATTTTATCGTACTTGTTACAGGATGACAGCGTCAAGAATTAAGGTTCAACACACCAAGAACTCCATTGTAAGCCATGACGTGGACGCCACTATAATGCACGCCGTTTTTTGGCTTCCGTAAATCCGCTTGAGTCGAATTTTAGTTCTTGGCATGTAGCTATTGCTCATCATTATCAAGATTATTGTTCCCATGACAGCCTTTTTCTACCATATCGACCCCCATCTCTTGGCGCCCAGAAAAGTGACCAAATCATAGAGGAGATCAACGCGGTTCTAATGGTTCTACTACTCACCTCAAAAGTTGCTTAGAACACCAGCAAATTGCATTTGAAAAAATGTTTTCTTAAAAAGCTCTCACTTTTGAATGGTGCGCTCGTTATTAAATTGCTAAGTTCAGAAAACTATGTAATGCATTATTTTGTCCCCAGATTCAACATGTAACTCAAGTAAATAGAAACAATTTCGGGTCACCGGGTCACGCAATAGTGACCCGGTTACATCGCTGGTACTTACGCTTATTCCAACAGGATGATGCTCGCCTTTATTCACCTCATTTAACCCAAGGATATCTCGAGGAAGCTCCATTTGACATTTTACCTTGGCCATCATGCAGTCCTGACATGTCGTCGATAGAGAACATCAGGCACGAACTTGGCAGAAGGCTAGGTCGACGTCAATGTCGACCGCAGAATGTTCGTGATTTGACACCAGTCCTTCACGAAAAATGGGCCAACATGGATCAGAGTGTGTTTTGACACTTCATGACGTCAATGGGTCGCCGAAATCCTGCTGTGATCAACTCTGGGTTGGGGGGGGGGGGATTACCAGATATTGAATAATGCACAAAATTTATGTGTGAAACGGAAGTTTATTTTTTGACTATTATACATCGCAAACTAAGCTCTGTTGAGCTGTGTGAATCAGAGACGCTTTTGTGTGACGTGAAAGAATATGTAGAATTGAACTAGTTGGTTCTCTTGACATATTTGACGCTTTGCGGATAGTTGACGTCTATTTATTTAGAGCAAATAGTTTATTGGAATTTGAGTCGATCAATGAACTGATGTAGGATTGCAATGATCTGATTGATGATTGAAATTTCATGCTATCAATTAATTGAAATTGGAAGTACTTAGTTATCAATTTATTAAACTGGAATCACTAGGTAATGAAGTTGATTGACTTCAATTTATTGAAATTCAACTGATGTTTGATGATCCCTATTTCATAAGCAAATAAACAAAAAAATAGTCAGCAGTTTGATTAAACTAAGCCTGTGTTCAATTATGTGGAGCATAACAAACAGTTACATTTTCAATTCAAAAATAATTAAATTTACGACATATTTTCATCATACTTGTGTGGACAAACAACAATCAAATATCATGTGATAAATACATAATATATGATGAAAAAAATAACGTCACAACGAATTGATATATTACAGTTCTAAGATACCTGTTGCATCATTTTTTTAAAATCATTGTTTCTTTTGGGACAAATGACTAATTAGTGTTTTGTTTCCAGTGGTATTCAGTGGCGGCACCAAGAAACTGCTGCAAATGAGTTGTACCTATGAATAGATGGTTGCATCTATGAAAATTTCATGACAATATTACTATTTTGTGATAAATGTACAAACACACGTATTTGTGGATTGCATTGGTGATTGCCGATGATATACGTGCACGTGTACGTGAATAAAGGGCATAGAACTAGTAGACGTGTTGCCCGTTGGATCGTGCAATTTCAATAAGAATTACAAATTATATGATAATGTGTGCATATATAGAGTATGTGCATTGTGCAAATACGTGTTCATGCACAGTTTCACATCATACACAAGCTACGTACGATATGAAGACACTATATATAGAGGAAAAGTGAACAGCAAAAAATACAGTATTACCGATGCGTATTCAGATATACGTGCATCATATCAGTGAATCAAATAGCTTTGAAGGAAATTGATAAGAAATGAAGCGATCTCTAACAAACAGTATGTGACGTTCAGAATTTGCTCACACACTGGTCATCAGGCAGCTCGCCTACTTGACCACGAACAAGGTTTACCGTGGGATTATTTGTGAAGTATAGAAGACACTCGAGTTTATTACGTCTTTTTCGATGAGTTATGAATATGAATCACACAAAACCTACACATCACACATTAGGCAACAACATTAGACATCATAGTATTTTAGAATAATTTATTTAATTAAGTTTCTGATTCTATTGTTTCTACTTTGGGAAATTATGATCGGCTTTAAGCAACTGCAAGCGCCTTTAAACGGTCCGCATCCTAAGCCGTGTGCAACCCCATACAGCGACGCCTTTGAACATGATTTCAAATTTCATTATTTCTCTTTTGTTTTCAGCTGTAGCATGCGATCACGTAAGAGTCGTTCGGTTCTTCACATCAACAATTTTATCAAATCGATCCTGCACTGCATATAGATGTTCATCGTATCAACAATTTCAAGCAGGGAATTGCTTTAACTGCACTGAAGATGGCTACTGCATATCAGCCGGATATAAAACACGAAAGTATTCACAAAATCCCGAAGGAACGAAGAAATATTACATGAGAACATCTGGAAGCAATCCTTATTGCGGTGAGGAATCCACCATCCTTTTCACACATTGTTGATTCCTCTTTATAATCGATTTTAATTATTTTGTCGTTGCAACTGTGCATGGACTAGATAATGCCGAACACACATCGGCGGTCCTTGCAAATACAGTTCTGGAGGAGTCGGGCTGCTGACGAATTGCTTTAAAAATAGCATACTTGTCTGGAAACATTACCTTTACCCATAACATGCTCTCCGCTAATTTGCACGGACAACTGTTCTCTGAAGGTTATTTTTCGACCACGATCTGATATTACCACGACGTGACAAGAGTATTTTGCGATATAATTTCTTGTTGCCCATTTCGCAGATTAACCTACAGATGGGCTATTGATCCGTGTTTGATATTAAATAGCGGCAAATAAATAATTCATGACAAACTAGCAATATAAGGTCAGGGTGATCATTCACTTTCATGCGACATGAGGAATTATGTACAAAATAATGTGAAAGATTCATTAAATTATATTCAAAAACAATATTCATTCTTTTTTGTCAAAATTTAATGAATTCATAGCAAAATTTAACGATAAGACAAAAGGCTTATCGGTTAATTCTGACTTTATGAAGTTTGCTCTAATTCAAATTTGCCATCGATGTCTTGCATTGACTTAATATATTGTCACTTTAATTACATACACGAAGCTGGACCGAGGATTTCAGATTCATTATTGAGAATGGCGCACTCTTGCTCAGTGTTACTCAAGAAACATCATGCTCACAATTAAAAAAACCTTTAGCTTGCTGCAATTATCTGAAGATTGTAAACAAAGTGCGAATACATGTACAAAAACAGCTTATTCATTATATGCATTGTATATCGTGAGGCTTTCCATCAAATCATTATTGGAAAGGAAGGAGCCTCTGTGTTTAACTTCAAATTTTTTATTATGAGCAAACTTGAATTTCACCAGTGTAAAAAATATAAATTTCTTAATATAGGGAAATTTGTATCTAGGAGTATGTTAAAAACTATTAAATAACAATTCATCACCAGGTTGAGATATTAATTGATTGAAATTCTTATTTCGCAATGTCTGATAGTTTTGGTGATTAGCTCTAAATGTTTTTTGTTAAACCTAGTCACGGAAAATATTCAGACATGTAGATGTTGCTGTCATTTAAGTAATTTAAACAGGATTACCGTAAGAGGCTTATGCCAAGATGTGCACGAAACTAAACAAGGTAAGTTATCGTTAAATAAACAACGGTGAAATCTTGAATGATGTAATGCGAACTTTTGACACCTGGCCTATGCGCACAATGTAAGTATTGACCGATTTTTAAAATCGTCTGTCTGGCACACAGCATAGCAAGCAATTGATATCATATTATTCTATATATTATATGCATTCATACAGGGTGAGTCAAAATTAGCCGTGAATGATAATAACAACTTTATTATTGTTCAACTGGTCTCTATATTCATGAAACTTTCTTATTTGAAAAATCTGTGTAGGGCCTATATACATGAAATAATTTTTCAACTAGCAAATAATCATAACAATCTTTAGCCTTCAAATAAACTACCATTGGCTGACAAGCACTTTTGCAACCGTTTCGGGAAATCTGTGAGAGAGTCTCGGAACATTTTGAGAGGAATTGCCGTCATTTCCATTTGGATTCTATTTGTCAGTTCTATCACAGAAGGGAAGATCACATTCTGAGGATGATATATTCGACTTCGAAGATAGGACCAGAACCAGTAGTCACATGTCGTGAAGTCAGGTGACCGTGCCGGCCACTCAATAAAGCCTCGCCTACCGATCCACTGTTGGGGCATTTCTTGATCCAAAATTTGGCGGGCGTTCACACAATAATGGCTGCTAGCCCCATCCTGTTGGTAAATCATCTGCTTGTTTCTTTTGAAATAAGGAACAACTTTTTCACAGAGAATTTCACAATATCTTTCCTCATTCATTGTGCGAGTGTCAATGTTTGTGTCAATAATTCCATTGAAGGAAATACAGGCCCAAACGGTAACTGAGGGTGTTTGCCCTGGATCTCTGAATCTGATGTGAGGATTATCCGTCGACCAAAAGTGAACATTATGTTTATTAACTTGTCCGTTCAGATGAAACATACATTCGTCTGAAAAAGTCAGCTTTCTCAGAAACGATGGATCATTGGTGAACCTGTTTTGCATTATTTCGCAAAACTGGCGCCTTCGGTCGTCATCTCCATCGACAAGCTCCTGCCAATACAGTGGCTTATAAGGATGAAATTCATTCTTCTTTAGTATTCTACAGACGTTGGATTGAGACAATTCTAGTTCTTCAGAGAGACGACGAGTGGATGTTGTCGGATCTCTCTGAACTGCACCCAAAACTCGCTCTTCGTTTTCCTGGCTTTCTGCGGACTTTTGTTTTCCTTGACCTGGTCTCTGATGCACAAGAGAACCTGTTTCTAACAGTTTGTTTTTCCAATCAATCAGGGTTTGTCGAGGTGGTGCTTCTTTGTTGAATTCAATGCGAAATCGTCGCCTACAGCCCTCTACAGAACAGTTGCCTGTTGCAGCAATTACCCAAGAGGTAATCAGAACTCGCTCTTTAATGGCGTATTCCATCTCTTATCACACTACATTAAAAATGAAAAATTGTTAGACAGATTGACTTACTTTCAATACGAATTGATCACGCAGTCATGGGAATGATGATTCATCTCTGCCTACAACTGTTAGTGATGCAAAACTTTACTAAGCATGAAAGAAAACCTTTGTTTTTTTGTTCACGGCTAATTTTGACTCACCCTGCATATATTCATTTTGTATTCATCATATGAATATATAATTATACATATATTCATTCAAAATGAGTAGGGTTCACGATCACTTGCATTCATTTATCAAATGCCACAAATCAACGATCATTCGGTTTTATGACTGGGTGCTCTTAGGTGAACACTTCATGACTTCGCATGTCCGAAATCCAAGAAATCAGAATAGCCTCAGTAGGTACTACATATCGATCACAAGATCAAATCCGTATTTCATTTGATCGCTAAAGTAGAAATACAGGTTTGTAGACTTCAAACTATACACCGACAAATCAATCTTTCAGGAAATTATAAAAACCGAACTTTTTCAGGGTTCCATTTTGTCGTCAAAGTATCGATCTCTCCACAATCGCATGAGTATGAGGGCCGGCTTATTGTACAATTTAATGATTCACGAAAAGTTCAAATTCCTGGTGCTGATCAGTGAGTCATAGATATCAAGGAAGTTTACAACGATTATTCACTACACTTATTAAACTTTGTAGGTGGATTAGTATAAAACCAGGAAGCTCTTTTGGAGGAGTGATATTTTCTGGTGTTAAAGTCAACAGCCTAAACTCTTTGAAGTTTTCATGGATTAAGAAAGCAAACGAGCAAACTTGGTGGAGAAGAAATAGAAGGAATAATGAAGCACTAAAGGTCTCAAATATAACAGTATACGAGGAATCAATGCAAGTTCGGTGAGATTATGATTTCTATAACATTTTGCATTGCTAGATAGTCAAAGCTGCAAGTAGGGTTAAAAAGATGGATTGCTTTAACGCTGTTTTTGGCTGAAAATGATGTGGATTCGCCTTCTTATTCTGAGATGTTTCAAATAACGACGTACATCTACGATATGAGACTCAACTAAGCCTGTACATACTAATATACTCGTACATTGACATTTCGATGAAATTATGCTAGCTTTTACTACTGTCCTTTTTAGCTGCTTAGGTGGATTTGATAGTCAGATTTTGTACCTTACATGTTTAGTACATCCATGCGAAAATGTTGATTACATCACAGAGACCTATAGGTAAAACATGCATGTTGCATGTTGTATATTTCTAAATAATTTAGCGCTTAATATCAATTGAATAGCTATATTACCAATATTATCAAAGAGACGAAAGCAGTTTTAAAATTGCTTCTAATATCAAGTTCCCAAACATGGCTGTATAAACGCAATCTGCACGTAATTATAAAAACTTATTTCCAAAGATGGTTTTAAAGCTGCTTTATCTGAGTTTTTAAAATATGTAATAATCTGCGTTTTTTAATCGGATTTTAAAGCATTTCTTTAAAAGTCGTTATTTTAGGCAAACTTTTTGAAACTTGCGTTTTTGGACATTATCTTAAAATGCACCATGCTTATCTCAGTAGTGGTAGTATAGCTTATCGCATCTTTATCAAATTGATGATGATCTTTACGCACAGAATGCTTTATTCGTCAATACTACAGCGGCATGACAAGTACTTCACAGTTTTGCGTAAATTTCGAAAACTTCACTAAACATCTGTACAAAGCAGAGTATCTGTGATAAGGTAACAGAACACGAGAATCTGATAGATGGTGGTGAGTAGAGTTTTGCTGTTTTTTTATCAAATTGATGCAGCATTCATCTAATAGTTCCCGAAAACTGGCATTGTCTCGAGCCTTGGACCAATGCAACAAAGATTACACAATTGTTCAATTTTCTTAAATTGCTGCACAGTCAGGTCATTAAAAAATGCCAGCAAAAAGTTGCATGCCAAAGCACAAGGGAGATAAGCGCATGCCAAACTACATCACCAGTATTGCCATTGTTGCGTGAATAACGTTCATATGACATGGCCTTGCAGCACTTGTTGTAAAGTTGCGAAAATCGAACATCCCATCTGAGGTCTGATAAAAAACATGCACCAAAAATTTTAACTGAGTCAACCTGAGCAATCTGCGAGTTTTCAGTTACAATCTGGCATATTATCCATAAATAATGAAAATAATAGGGGACCCAGCATTCAGCCTTAGGGAGCTCACAATGGTGATAGCCATCCATTCAGTTCACACATCGTTCAGAGAAACATGCAGAAAGCGATTGATCAAGAAATCGTGCACAAAGTTAACAGCTTCAGGTGAACATCTAAAATTGTCTCGTAGGGATTTCTCAAGGGATTCGCAAGGATTGTCTGAAGAAGCCTACAATGACTGACCATGTCGAAAGCTTTCTTTAATACAGTGAGAAGGAAAACAGATTTCTAAGGGTGAGCAGTTATGTAATGGAGAATCAGCAGCTAATAAGTAATGCGTTCGTTCAGTTACCGAAGCAATTGGGAAGAAATGCGAATTACCGCTGAATGACAGGAGAATAATCCCATCTCCCACCAGCCTTTCGAGAGCTTGGCAGAGAAAGGGGAGGATGGATATTGGATGGAAATCAGTGGTTCCTTTTTTGGGAAGAGGAAGAATGTCAGCACATTTCCAAAGTCGAGGGAGTGTCTTGAGCAAAAGCATTTATGCAAGGTTGCCAAAGCAAAAGAAATTCAAACCAATAATTTAGGTCACGTTCCTTGTTCATACAGCAAGTCAGCACTAACGGTTGGATACAACAGGCACAAATGGAATGGACGAGAACCAGCAACCCGCTGCTTTACCCATGGCTTGCAGGAACGGTGGATATGTATGTCAAGAACACTAACAAAAAGATTGAGTTCTTCTTATCAAATATAAGTTCAATAGTGATGCAAACATGCGAACATGTGACATAGCAAGTTTGCAAAAAGCAAAGTTCAGGGTGAGAAAGTATGTTTAGTTGAAAAATATCACAAGTTTTTCACTCATTTTGTATTCGATTGAAATAAAACATGGACTAATTATCAATTCTAGCAAAAAGGAAGAAAATTTAGCATTTATATTACAACGAAAAATAGGATCAGGCACAGAGTAGAGATATATAGGTAGAGTGTCGACTCAAAAAAGTATCTGTATACAGTGGAACTTTTATATCAAAAGATTCAGTTTTTTGCGGAGATTGCGTTCCCGTGGTCCAAAAATTATTTGAGCACTTTTGGAAAAAGTCAAAATTTTTACTAATTTATATACTACCGAGATGACTTTCCTATATAAGTAGTATTAAACAAATTGGATACCAAAAAGAATGAATACCTGCTAATAAGCATCCCAGCTAAGCGGAAATTAAGCTGATTATCACGGGAATTTCATGAACCGCATTATAATGAAGTCTTCATGAAAAAGTCGCGATCTTATTCGTGCTTTCTTGGCTGAAATTTGAAGTTTTTAATTCAATTTTCACCGGCATGATTTTATGATTCACTAAATCAATGCATCGCTTCTTGAATCTGAATAGTGATGTGAACCCATTTAGATCTTTCAAAGTTAATTGAAATCATTGTCTTTGATTATGTGATTTTGCTGTGCCAGTGGCAGGTTGCCTGTGATATGATCACGCTTAAGAAAACACTCTTGAGCATGAAAGTAATAGGAACCCATCGAATTTCTAATTTAGCAAGTACTAAATCTCCAAGGCTGTCATGAGAATCTGTGAAATACGATAATTCCTTCTGCATTATGCTATCATGATCAGTCAATCCCGTTGTAATTTCTTCAAAACTGCATACATGTGCATATCTCACATTTGGTGACAATACCACATGCATCTCCCTTGAGTTCATTTAATAAAATCGAAAGTGTATACACATTGGTGATTTAATAAATGCGGAGTTGCCACTATACCTAATATACCTACTCTATGGGATCATGTTTATCAAAATGTGACAAAATGTCTTCGAAATCATGCTAAATAGGGTATTTGAAATCTGTTGATTATAGGCATGATCAGAATGTGTTGCGTTGGAAGCACAAATAAATAATATTCATTTAATGCTACGTTTATTAAGTTAACATTGTTTAGTGCAAACTGGAAAACATGTAGAAGGCACCTATTTAATACTCACTAGGTCGTAGGTGACCCATAATGACATGAAGTCGTATGATCACATGTGATATCTGAGAAAAGCCTAGTTGGTTTCAGGTTGGTTCCCTGAATTCATTTATAATATAAATTGTTGAGATGAATGAAAAAATCTGTATTCATACATAAATATAGGAGGTGCGAATTCTGTACATTCCATAACATTTATAAATACATGCCCATGTCGTAAATGACAGATACCTATGTATGGATATTCCCAGGTGCATCTTTTACACAATCGGATATGCCAGAGTTATTTTTTATGAAGCACGTAAATGTACATTTGGAAATCAATCAACCAAACATATTCCGAAATAGCATTTCTAATCATAAGAGTAGTGGGCATTACACGACCCATTGGTTCCGAAGGGGTTCATCGATGTCCCATCTCATGATGATATGGAGAGAGTGCAAAGATAGGTTAGGTTTCATTTTATTCAATAGCAACACATATCCGACTTCTGCTTGCCAGTGTTGTAGCTTTACCTTTGATTGGTGTCTAAGAAGAAGGCAAACGAAAATTGGAAAATGCGCTCAATCTGGATAATTGAGATTCAGTATTAGGCTTGATTAAGTTCATGTATGATTATGCATGTATAGCACTAATTTACTCTGCTAAACTTGTCGTCTGATTCCACGTGTATCTGCACCAATGCATATATCATAAGTTTTCATTCAATTATTCCATCATATTGAAAATGTTCTCTTAATCTATATTACATGAATCGTTTTTTATTTCAGTCAACGGTATTGTTCGAGTTCCAGATTGACGGAATCAAGAATTTACAGATTTACAAAATGCTGAAAATGACTATCGACAAAGTGTGTGTGTCAAAAATAATAAGTGTGTGTATCAAACAAATCGGTTTTGATTTAGCCTTTTGGTGTGGCCCTTTTATTTTGTTCTAGGTCTATATTCCTTCATTTTATTGGCCGTAAATAGGCCTACAGCTATCATTTAATTACAGTCATCATTATAGTGTGCACAGTAAATGTAGATGACAATTGTTTCACGCATTTCCTTTACACGCGTGAGCTGTATAAATTGTGCACTGTAAGACGGAAATTTTAACGAATTTTTTGGAAACTCCATATAATCAATACATTTAGTATGAGTACTGTTGCGCAACGAAATCAATGCCTGCTCGCTATATTCAAACTAGAAATTTTAAGATGCTTGTAAAGTTCAATGTAATACACGCACTAATAGTTGAATTCATTGCGAATGCGAGTGAAGATGAAATATACATACATATCATGTGGGAAATGTTACTGCTTGTTTCCGCAATTTGCTGTTAAGTTTGTTTCCACAGGGTTATGTGGTGCACAGACAAATGGAACAGAAAAGAACAGTTGATTAAGAACTCTGTACCTTCATTTATTAAGTTTTTGTCTACGGCATTTGAGTATGCTAGTTGTTTTGAACTCTGTACACCAGTACTAGTACTACCGTTACGTGCATTCTACTTTGTTCATGATTTTTTTGTTTATGGGAATAAAATCGCAATTTTGTAATCAATTCAGTCATGTGTTCTGCGATCTGCAAAATGTTCAATATTTAATGAGAAGTTTTACGACTTATGCTCATACTTAATTATGTGTTCAATCAAAACATGGTTCAATCATAAAACGATTAAATTATTAGAAAAGAAATAGTGAGAAGTGCAAAGAGCGAAACTTTCAGGAGCCTACTTGCTTTCTCCTCTAGATAGGTAGACCCTACTTGTTAGTGGAGATCAATCCGTTCTGATTTTGAAAACACAATGGTGTTGAGCATAACATGAAGAGCCTACTACCAAACAGCTATCTCAAACAAAATTCAAGTGACATGCTTCATCTCATTCTAATCAACACGGTTTGTGAGTGAACTCCACATAATTTTTCAAATTTTATCCGGAGACGACTGCGTATTAAATACGTAGGTTCTTAGAGTTCTTAAATACTTAGGTTCTTGATGTCGACAAAGTTGATGTGCAGCCCTCTGCTGATTCCTGACATTGGATGAAGTTATTATTCAAGTCATGCAACTTAATGTCGACACAAAAAAACGTCCCTGCTTTGAAAGCTTATCATGACATTATAAAACAAGACTATCCATGCAACTGCATGCGTCTTTAAAACTGATTTATGAATAAGCGAATACAGTCATAATGTATGTGGGTTTCACGTTATTATTAGCATTATTACTTTTTGCCGATGCAAAATTATGTTCAGTCGATGCTTGCATATGTTGAGATATTTTGGCAATAATCCACCCGCATCGAATGTCCATCCATGAGTTCCTTGAAGAACACTAGATAAGCATCAAGTGAAATAGCATTATGATCTCTGACGTGCTGGTAATGCAAAAAGTGAACTTTAGAACTCTGTTTCGTTTGCATACTCTCACGATTGGCGGACAGAAGTAGAACAAATCCTTTGATTTCAAGGAATTTGTGTGCCTATTTATGGAATTTATGTCCTCTTTATGCCCTTTTTAAGAAATTATGTCATTTTTATTCGATAAGAAAGTATGTCTTCCTTACTCAGCCGTTACTTTTCAACAACCAGAATCTCATATCATATCAAAGTCAGCTGAGAAATATCTTAATACTCTAATATAAAAAGACAAAATTTGAATATCTTAGAATTGAAAATCTTAGAAAAATTAGAAAAATCTTAGATTTAGAATTCTGTTATCAAAATTAGAATCTTATCTAAATCTTAGATATTTAGAATAGATGAATAGAAATATAAGAAGTTCTATTTCCGAGACAAAAATTTTTTCTTTGTGTTTGTATGGTCAATATCTTTTCCTCGACCTTCTTTTTCTACTTAGGACAATATGAGACAATGGTTAGCCAAAGGTGGCTGCTCAGAGCAGACAATCAGACAATTACCAGCCGAAGTATCAGACAACACTGCCTACTGTTTTTTTCAAAAAATTGTCTCTGAAATGAGTCAACGCCAGTGAATTTCATCAAGACGCTCCTAGACACATCCACTCTCTCTCTTTCTCACTCACTCACACTCGCCCACTTAAAAGGCTCTCATGAATTACTCTGATACTGTGCTAATCATCTTTCGCTAAATTTAAAGCGACTTCAGGGAAGTTTATACACCTTGTAAAGACTTGTGAACAAATTGTAGAGAACATTTTAAAAGCTGAATTGACATATGGTATCAATATGTCAAATATCCCGAACTGGAGCTACCATGACTTTAGGTCTAAAAAAGGACCTTACTTGTTTCAAGCATTGCATTTAATAATAATAATAATAATAAATCGTTTTATTGAGAGAAAAATCACAACCCCAATATTGAGAAGCGTTGCTGGGCACGAAGTTAACACAACATAGTCACTTGATAAAAATCTTAACAAAAGAAAAAAAACATAATGCAAATAAACATTTTACAAAGAGAAGTTGCTGTTGTATAGTTTTGACATTTCAATTAAGTAACTATTAGCACGTCCAGCGGTGGTTATCATTGGCAAACTAAACTTTTGTGAGTTTTTCAAAACGGGAAAAGTCAAGTGATGGAGTGGATGACCATGGTCTGAAATTATGTCGTGAAACAGTCAGAAACCAATCACAGTTCTTCGATAACTAAGAGGGACGAATTGAACACAGTCACAGTTGTAGCCTTTACAAATTATGCCATGAGCTCGGCGCTGGATCCTTTCAATGTCATTCGAGATTTCATATAACAGATGAACAAATAGTGCTGATGCATACTCCAACACGCCTCGGATACAGTTCTGGTAAATTAAAATCAGCTGGTCCTTGTTGAGATAGTCTCGAAGTTGCCTCAGAACGAAAAGTCGAGAACTAGCTTTTTTGCACAGTACGTGAAAGTGACGCTTCCATTTGAAATGTTCATCAAAGATCACACCTAAGATGCGTACCTCCGATTTCACAGGAACATCCGGAATGATAAAAGGCACTCTTGAAAAAGTTTTCCTGTGGCTTATGAAAATTTGATGGCTTTTCTCCTTCTTTATCAACATTCAATTAGTGGCTGCCCAGTCTACAACGGCCTCGCATTGCTTATGAAGTGGTGATATATCATCTGTCTTCTTAACACTCGCAATAAGAAATATGTCGGCTGCGTATTTGACCATAAGCGTCTGTTCATTAGAGTCAATAAGTAAGTCAGACACAAAAACGCAAAGATCAAAAGTCCAAATGATGATCCCTGAGGGACCCCACTGAGTATGGCTCCACTTCATAAGCGTTCTTTCCGTACACGATTTCTCTGATAAACGCAAACTTAAGAAAATCTGGATAGTCTTGACACATTTCGCAAGGTACATGTTCAAATCGAATTTTTCATTGTCTTTATCTCTTTGTCCATTATGATTTGTATTTCTTTCAAATATACACTTTATTATTATTATTATTATTATGTGCTGCAACTTTCTTTCCATCTTACTCTCATGCGACGGGAGGACAGATAATTTCGGATAAACGATAACAAAAAGCTATCAAAGCCACACAGATTCATCTTTTGTATCAGCAAATTATGTGAAATTTTGTCAAAACCTTTAAGCATTTCTATGGACAGACATCTATCTGACGATCTATGGCATTTTCATATAATTGAAATTTATCAAGGATGCCAACCAATTTTTATAAAAGTTTATACACTAGTCATAAATAGTATGTCATGCATTAAACGTAATGATGCAAATTAGTCCATGCGAGGCAAAAATTGTCTGATAATAATGATTGTCTGATACGTAGCAGCAGCCAAAATACTGATTTGGCTGATAAATTGTCTGATAAGTGGGTGCTTACAGTTTGCACTGTATTACTTTTTGCAGCGAGGTATCTTGATTTCTTTAGACATAAAAGGTCGAACGACCCCACATGAAGCCGTGATTTTTGAATTGATTTAATGACAGCAAGCATCATTCGTTACTTTCCCTGGAAATATATGTTGAAAGATGTTTTGATAGTTCCGTCGTAAATGCAAAAGTGCAACACATTCGTTATGTAATGAAGTATCTTTTAGATGTTTCTAATGAAATATCTTTTAGATATTTCTAATGAATTAATTTAGATATCTAAAAGATATTTCATATTTGAACACGATCACACGTAGCTTACGCTAGTGCAGACAAACAAAGTCAAGGTCACAGGATTTACAGCAATAGGATTCCACACGTGTATTTCAGTCCCTTTGGACAGTATCTCATGTAAACATAACAAGTGAGACCATTTGACATGATTGTTCTGAATGAATCAATAAATGAAATAAGAATTGTATTTAAGTGACATTTCTCCGATGACTTTAAGGCCACCTTACATTCAAAATAAAACAAGTTAGTTAAAGCATGAGACTAAAAGATGTTCAAAAACTTTTTTAAAATATCGTGAGTCTGCAATGTCCGTGATGCGATGAGGTAACGAGTTCCATAAACGGGCTGATGCCACTGGAAAGGAACGACTGTCGATTGTCGAACGCTGAAATCGTGTTACGATGAGTGCCTGATTGCAGGAAGAGCGAAGACCAGAACGACGTGAAACCGATGCAATCTTGAGATCGTCAGTTACATAGGAGGGGGCATTTCCGTGAAGGCAAGCGTAGATCAGAAGATAGATTGGAGTTGATACGATACATTTTGTGGAATCCCAGTAGGTACGGTAACAAACAGACCGCATTTGCCGTCGACATAAGCAAGACGACACAATATGAGTCACATGCGTACGGAATGAAACCTCCGTATCCAAGTAGACTCCAAGGCAGCGAACTGAGGTCGATGGCAGGCGCGGATCCAGCTTTTTGTTGAGGGGGGGTTTGGCACTATAAAACGGCGTATACTGAAAATTTTTTGGAACAGCTTATTTTCCTGTAATAAATATAATGTACTTACAAATCGGTCTTTATTAAATTCTTGATACAATGCAAAAATGATGTGAAGTATGCAATAATATTGACCTGTATTACTTCATGTACTTAATACATGTATACCAAAAATCAATAATATGAATTTCCCTTGATACGGAAGTATTAAATGAGAACATAATCTGTTGGTTTTTAATCAATGATTTTTTTCAATAAAACAAGATCGATTGGCAAAAAAGTTTTCGTGGGTGCTGTTTAATAAAGCGTTCAATTAATTGTTCAGACGAGAGACCGGACGCTTCAGGATAGTGCACTGCCATCATTGTCAGTCCCGCCAATCTTTCCTCTGACATGGTGCTTCTGAGATGATTTTTCAGACGTCTGAGAACAGAAAACGATCTCTCTGCCTCTGAAGAACCTATTGGAGAGACGCATCCTACTAGGATAAGCTGTCGGATGTTGGGGTAGACATCAGCATCAGCATGGTTCAGACAGTCAACCAAGTTTGCAGGAATTGGAGTCGCTGAAGTCGAGTTCTCGATCCATGATGATTTCCAGCGACGTAGTTCTCTCTACAAAGCAAGGAAGACAAACTTTTTCTACGATTGTACGAAATGATTGATCCTTGCAATCATTGTCGTTTAATCAACCAAAATTTGATAAAGCAAAAATAAATCAATCTAAGCTGCTGAATGTATTTTGTTATAATTTATAAAGTTTCGCCAGTATAACGGCCTGTTCACACATCAGAGAATCTAGGACACAAATTTAAAATATCATCAAAACATGAAGATATCAAGGAAATCAAAATTCAATGGCACTAAAATATCAAACATGCACATATCAAGATATCGGAATATCAACGATTGATAAGCTTTACATTTATCCTTGTTGCTCGGCAGGTTTCATGGATTTCATTAACATATAGCTTCCCTGAACCTCAAATTGATGGCATTGATATCGGAGCCAAATTATGTTACTCAAGAATAATTACATGTAGCTAAAATATGAATAAAAAAGAGTGAAGAAAATAGCTATTATCAATCAATTTTCTTAAACATTGATTAAATTAATTACATTTTATCACTTAATAGCTATTAATAGTTGAAACACTAATTTGAATTAGTTAGCACTGAGTAGATTACCTGGGATTATCAGCAGGCGTGTTTGGTCGATGTTTCTGGAATTTTGCAGTTCTAGGAAGATCAAATTTTGCTCCAATGTCTGCACCAATCTTCGCAGCATCTTCGAACCAATCTATCCATAGCGTATCAATGTTCGCTCTTTGACCAGAGACTTCGTTGATGGCTTTATCAATGCTGCCATACGCAGTCACTACATCTGCATCACGTTTTTGTAGTTTTGCACTGAGCCCTTTAAGTGGATCTAGACCGTTGAGGAGAACTATTAGTGCAACTATGTTGCAACCAGACATCATTGAGCATTTCAGTCCCTCTGCTGTGATTCGAGTTGCTCCGTCCCACTTCCATCTTTCACCACTCTCTCTTGCCTCCTCGAGGTCTGGATACTGATCAGCATCATGAATTGCATGTAAGGTGGTGTAGATATATACATAGAGAGCATGAAAAGTTTCTAGGCAGTCGTGTCTTTCTGTCCACCTGGTTTTACAAAGACCTTTGAGCTTATTTACTCTGCTGTTAGGAGAGTAGACATCAAGGACAAATTCGAAGAAGCGCTGTCTCTTTGGAGAATGGTCAAAAAATAAGAATACTTCATTGATGACCTCAACCATATGATTGATGGTTGAACAGAGCATGAATTTCCAATGGCAAGACTTAGTACATGTGAGCGGCAGTGGGTTGTAGAGCGCGAGAGGATTTCTTTCTTTAATGATAGCTTGAACGCATTTTTCTCACCGGACATAGAAGAAGCTCCATCATAAGCTTGGCCACGCATATTACCTATATCAAGCTCATGCTTTATAAGCAGTTCAAAAATGGCTGACGATACAGCTTGACCAGTCGCTCTTTCTAGGTAGCAGAAGTCGATAAATGCTTCTCTGATATGGGCCGGATGTCGGTTGTCATCAGATGTTTCGATGAATCTCAAACAAAATGACAATATCTGTTGATTGCCATGAGGGTCGGTGACTTCGTCTGCAATGATGCTGTAGTATGGTACTTTCTTCAGAGGCTGCATGACGTTTTTCTCTGATGTTGTTGGAAATGATTGAAATAATTTCATTTTGAATTGTTTTGGATGTGTATCGCTGGTTTTTCTGTCCATATTCGAGATGGTTTTGCAAGATCTCGTCTCTCTGGCAGAGTAATCCAAAACAGCAAGGAAAGTACCTCTATTGGTGTTGGGATCCGCCGTGGAATCGTCTCTGTGTCCTCTCAAAGGCAGGCCCTGCATGCCACAAAGTCTGATGTCATCTACTATACAAGACAGTATGTGCTTGTTTTTGTCTGACAGCTCCTTACGTTGTTGGTCGATGCGGTTGTCTATCCTGGACTCTGGTTTATTGTAGGCTTCCAAAAACGACTTGCCTAAGACAATTGCATCATGATGAAAATGAGCGCTGTCATGATTTGTCAGGTAGCCATCTTTTCCTTTAGCCTTGCTAAATGTTTTGAAGGGGGTTTTTACTAGAACACCCAGAGTGACCCTGGCCGATGGTTTCGCAAAGAAAACGCAATACTTGCAATATCCGCCACCTTGAGACGGCGAGTATGTCAACCAACTGTATTCCTTGAGCCATGATGATTGAAACGTGAGGGGCACCTGCTTTCCTTTTTTGCTAACATAGTATGTCGCATAATTACTTCCCTCGTAGGCATACATTAAATAGTGATATTTTTCGGTATCTGTAACGGCACTGACTGAGGTCTGTCTTGAGGCAAACAATTCCGATGTCCCATAGTGGAATATGAACTTCAGCAGATGGACTAAGTATGTTCATGCTGGTCGAGGCTTGAGGGGAACGCGAATTCTCAGCATATCCACTGACAGATGCGGAATCACTCATGCTCAACTCTTGACTTGTCACTTTTTCAGATGTTCCATCATTGTACGTTTCGTCAGCGGTTGTCTTAGGTCTGAAAAAATAAGCAATATTTGAATAATTAAGATTAGCAGAACGGGAAATACATCTAATGTGCAAAATGCTAACGGCTAAAAATCTAAGGTCTAAATGTGGGTCTGTTACGAAATTGGTCATCATCCATATCAAAAAATATTTTAGTTTTCTAAAAATTTTATTGTCAGAAATTACAAGGTAATACCCAAAATCATCGGGAGCAGTTATTTATTCGACCTCTTGATTCTCATTGGCTTTGGAAATTTGCTTTGAAGTTCAATTTTTTCAAAAAGTCATCTGTCGGACGTACAACACATTTTCGTTCCTAGTTCATTGAAAATTAGAATGATTATGGAAAAGCCATCTTAATATGAGAATGTGGTACCCACGCAATCTTTCTATGCAAAAAGTTTGATGAAGTGATCACCTCAGATAATATACCAGCCTTTCGAACGCGTCGCTGTACGTCCGACAGATTTTCGGCTCTATTTATTAATGCCACTATGTGAAAATTAAGTCTGCAATCGTGAAAGCTTCCAAAGTATCAATCATTTATATTTGCAATAATATTATATCAATTTGACTCTTGTTTGGAAGATATTCTTCAAGAAATCCTGTGCTAAAGTTTTCCACCAAAATCTGTCGGACGTACACAAAATGTGTTTTTCTCAAATTATTTCAGCTGTATCTTCTTTAGATTGTCAACGCAGGTCATTCCAGTGCAACATTTGACATATTTACCTAAATCTATGTACATGATAAATAACAACTAATAAGTTTCGTCTAACAGCTAATAAGATTTGACTAGAGACTCGATCACACCTCAGCCGTCTGTTTGTTATTATTAGTTTTCCTCTGATCTCTGAAAGGAGAATTATTCTTTTTAATAAACCTCATTTATGGGATCATTCAATTACCTGAAGAAAGACGTTATTTGTACTTGATTCGCAGATTTCAATTTCTTTCTAGGTGGTTCCATGGATACGAATAATTATCACCAGCAGGTTCTGAAATTAGGTATGATTGATAGACGTACAAGTCAATATTGTACGTGAGTTTGACGCACGGATCAAACTCACCTGGGGGGCGACACTGCTTCGGTTAATGGAAACAGCCCACGGGCTTTGTTTCATAAAATCTCCCAGCGCGTTATCCCTCAGCAGGAAGTCCACAACGATGACCGCCGCAACACTTGAATTGCTTCAGGCTATGTGCGAAATATTATCAGCAAATGCGTTGAACCATGGATTCCTTAATAGTAGTGGCCGGGATGGGAAACTTGAAATTAGGGAAATACGGAAGAAGGGTCACTACCGCTCGCTCGCTAAAGGTGTGGATGGATGCATCACTGCTATAACAGTTTATCAGAGAAGCGGTTTTTCTTTATATTTAGACTACGAAGCAAGCATAATATCATATAGAAAAACAATACAAAATATCACGCATTAGTATTACTTTGAACTGTGACATAAATCATCAATTACGCTTCCATGATAATGTGATCGAAGCAAGAGCACATTTATCACAACAAATACCTTCAAAAACAAAAGCCGGATAGAACAAATAAGGGAAGTTCAGAAGAAAGTTTTATTGTCGCAACATGACAGATGCCTCCAATAATTCCAACTTAAATGCACCTCTTCGAGCTTCGGAAGATGCCACAGACACAGACACATCCTCATATTCATTGCATTACTTTTGTTGTAGGCCTATGTGCAAAAATATATTTAATTCATGTCTAGAAATTTTTTTAAAAAACATTTTATGCGGTAGGTAAATTGTGACAAGCTTCACAAAATTAAGTTTATGTAACCTAAATATTTATAACCAGCGAACTCATTTCGCCTTGTTCGAATATTACCTTGTTGCTGTTTTCTTGAATTGTTAGAATACTCGCGTTCCCCGCCGAGCAAAAAGTCATCCGGCGGAAGTCCGCTGAATGTCTTTTTAGTGTCCGTTCGCGGTCAGGTAACGGATAGTAAACGGTGGACAAATTTTGTCCGCCGAGGACATCACAAGGACATAGGGCGGAAATGAAAGGACAAGGAACGGGTAGCCTAAGGCATTAGAACGGACTTCAAAGGAACAATAGCGGACATTATTTGTCCGCATTAAAATAATCTGACGGACAGTTGACGGATATGATGAATGCGCGGATTCTGAACGGACTGACCACAGATAATCAACGGACTAATTATGGACTCTGACGGACTAATTATGGACTCGGACGGACTAAATACGGATTCTGACGGACTAAATACGGATTCTAACGGACTAATTATGGACTTTGACGACTAAATACGGATTCCAACGGACAAGTTTAAGATCGTCGACGGGTAGCGAACGGACAGATTACTTAGGATAAGCGGGTCCTGTACGAGCTAACTACGGATCAGTTACAGATAAATTGCCGATGTTTCACTGATGTTGAACGAATTGGCTACAAATATCTAGCGCTTCCGGAAATATAGACAGATAAGTCATATTATAATCAGCAATTCAATTAAAATACATTAAACAAAGTGGTCGTCTCACGAAGCTATCCCATTTGTTTGTAAAATTTCAAGGAAAACCAACAACTTTACACGAGATATCTGTTGAGCACCAGAGACGACAAATTGAGAAATATGCATATCAACAATTAACATTCGTTAAACAAATAACAAGGGTAAAACAATAATCGACTGGTCTGGAAAGCTTGTAAACTTGCCAAAATGGGAATATGTCAACATTCATGGACAATCGCAATGTTACTGTTAGCCTATTGGTAGTCTTATTGTGCGAAGTTACAAGTTTTTCTAAGGCAGCCGTTTTACTAGTAGGTATGAGAAGAAAATCATTTTATTTTCATACTAGACGGATTATGCAAATCTTTATTTCATAATTTAAAACAGGATAAAGAATTGCATATCCAATTTTAAATGTTAACCTATCAAATGAAGTATAAGCATCATCCTATAAATATGGCACACAAAAAAACTTACTTATCATTGACCTTCATACCCAAAACATACTATTGTATGATATCATATAGGCCTAATAGTGTACGTACGAATAATACGTTTATTCAACATTGAAACAGTAACTGTCGAATGGCGTTTGAAATGATAAGTCACACAGTAATTTTTCCCTTTTGGCAACGATTACAAACTTCCCATGCATTACTGTAATTTAATGTGTGAGTGGAAATGATTGAAGTTTCGTACAGAAATACATATGATCAAATCTTATATAAAAAGAATTACTAGATTGATAAATGAACAATGGACGACAAGTTGATGTAAAACGACGAATGTGAGTATATAAAACAATAGAATGTGCCTTTATCATAACGTACCCGGTACAAGAAAACACTAGCATCACCTCAAGTGAAGCACATCTTGCATAAAATACCGACGGAAAGATTTTAAGAAGTGATAATAGATACTAATTATATATAACAATGTGAATGTAATTCGAATGTCCGTGAGCTACACTTCTTCGTAGAGTTCATGAACTAATACAATTTCTGAGATTCTTCTTCCCTCTATTCATCGGAGTCAGGCATTGCCGTTTGATTTAATTGTGACACTCGTTCTTTCGACGCTTTTCGATCACACGTGACACCACTTCATCATAATTTCCGGCCATGTTTGCACATACTCGTATTACGGATATCACAACTTGATAAAGTGTCGGAAAACATCTCTTCGAGAATTTCCACTTTGAAAACTTGTCGTCTCGGATGAAAAATTGCATCAACTCGTCCGGTGCATTGAGTCGGTAACACTTTGCGAGTAACTAACAACGGTTGAACCTGAGATGATTAGTTGATTTGTGCAGAAATTATTACTTTCAGAACGAAGGCGTCTGATTTGTCGATTTGCAATCTCACACGTTCCAGCTTCACCAACTTTTCTTCCAAGGAATTGAACTGAAATTATAAGAAGTCTATTGAAATCACCTTAATCACTAAAGAGTGGATATTTTTGATAATCATTATTGCATGTGTTAGAGGGGAAATTATGACGAGAATTCGAGTGATGGTAGGTCATTTGACACAAATTTTGTGAAAACGCTGCCACTGCTTAATGAATAAAAGAAAAGTGCTGATATTACAACCACAGTGTCATCAATAACTAAAAATCCTTGACAGTTTCATTCATACATGGTTAATAGAATCTATATTTTTGTAATCATAGCAAGGTATGATTTGGCATACGATTAGGGAGACTTGGGGACTTAAGACTTTACGGCTCTTTTAAGTTAAATTAGCTTTCATTTGACTTTATAGTAGTGATGTGAGCGATCAACCAATCGCTAATCGGTTAATTCATTATGACCCTGTTCAAATTAACTTATTCCATGCAGTTTAAGATAAGTTAAGTCGAAAACAAGAGTTACATAATGTGCAGTAAAACATTATGATAAAATATTCTATAATAATTGATATTAGCAGTAATATTGCTAATTTTTATTACAATCAATTATCTTCAATTTGGTAGTAGGCGTATTTTTATACGCATGCCACTTAATTACATTATTTCAAATGTTATGTTATCGCAACAAGATAATGCTGTTTGTCGGTTACCATGTTAACGGATTGACTAATTCACATCAGTTAACAGTTGAAAAAGAAATTTACGGGTCCAATCTTGACACCCGAGATTTTCACTACGCTGTTTACCATTAAAAAACACTAAAACCAAAGGCCAACATTGGTAGAAGCGAATTTCATTAAAACTTACCTACACCGTAGTATAAAAAAGCCTTTCACCAGTCAGTCTAGTTGATGTAACATCGACAGAAATTTTTAGAATTATAAAATGAATTCGATGCATGAACTGACACATCGATTCAAATGTATTCACTGTCTTTACGCATGTCCTATCAAGGCTGTGTTCGAGGCGGCCTATTTGAAAAGTGCCTCCGCCTCAGACCTCAGCAATAATATAGTATAATATATACCATATACTGTAGTTATAATAATAACATGATATAAACGTGATATGATGCTATACGATAAAATTGATTTTCCGTTGTCGGTCTAGCTCTACACACTGATGATTAATCTTGCTATTCTTAGCACGGTAAGCCTACAGTAGTCTACAAATTTGGTTGGGTACTGCTGTCATAGATGTTCATCTTTGACCCCAGTACCCAACCAGATTCATGCACTCCGAATTATTGAACAGTACTATAGAAGGCTACTACTGTAGTAGTAGCCTTCTATAGTACTGTTAATAATTCGGAGTGCAATGGCAATCCATTTTTCATGAACATCATGCGTATTAGACCCTCACGTAGTCCGGTAAAGAAACATAACAAATATGACGTTCATATAAAGATCATATTATGATCGATTTCTATGAGTTCATGTTTTCTCAACCAGCCTAGATCTACATTTCATTAATCAAAAAGTTTAATGGATCTACTTCACAGACATGGTCGGCTAGCTGTTGCCTATACAATACCCACTAATTAATGAAAATTCATTCATTAATCAAATGCGGCGGTGATGGTGTCCAAACGCCGAAGTAATTAAAATCACAATAGCTGAATTCGCACCATTTGTTTTCATAGATTTACTTCGGTTGTTGAATAGTACAACTACTAAATACACTATAGACGACTGATGAATTACTTGTACGGTAGTAAACCAATGGAATCTATTCAACGGAGGACATGTACGGTGTCTAAACTTCATTCAGTAATTTTTTATATTGGGTGGCGTAAATTGCATCTATAACAAATGTATATCAAATAACATCAAATATATGCATCAAATAATAGGATTATATCAAATCACATCATTCATTAAAATTTCGAAAGCCGTAGGAGGCCAATTTTTTACGCCTCCGCCTCCACAGTCCTATGTCCTATAGTTTGTCTATGCTGTCCTTGTATGCCATATTCGTAATTTCAACTATGTTGTAAGACTTCGATCATGTATAAGATTTCCACGATTGTCCCATACTGTGATGAAATGAAAAATTGAAATCTATTAGCAAAAGTCAATTCTTATAATTTTTCAATTCCATACGTATTGCGTAAACACAAAAATTCAAACGTTTAGTGGAAAATCCAGTTGTATAGTTCATGAAATAGTTAAATTATGATGACACTGTATGTACCAGTCACCATGTCAAATATAATGTGAAATCCGCCCCAAGAACTGGGAAAACTATTCAAATCGCACGAATCCATAACGCGCGATTGCTACATAAGATCAAATATTATCATACAATATAGCCTAGGCCTATAGAAAATTAAGAGCCCTGCTGTTTTCAATGTGAATGCAACATTCTAAAGAAACATGACTGCAAATAGAAACTAATTAGGAAATTTCCGAGCTCACCATTTTGTCAATATCGTTGATGCAGAAGACATGTATCTAGTGACAATGTGACAATGGCATATGGAAGTAAGTCGACGACATTGAGCTGTTTTTCGTTGTCTGCCTGTTGGGGTCTGGAATACTAATGGCCACGACTACGACTCACCAAGTTCATCACAGGAAACCAATTTTCCATTGAATGTAGTGCAAATTCAGACCTGTATTCAGGCTGACTAGAAAATTATTCACGGCATAAGATGTACAGTCAGATTATTTAGATTGTGAGGAATAAATCGGTGTGAAATGCCATTAGACGACGTTGAATTGTTCTCCAAACTGCACCACACTGAATCCGATATACATTAAGCATTGAACAAATCACATCCACCTTCAACGGTGAGACATTGAGATAACCAAGCCAATTTTCTCAGTCGACATTCGCCTGCAATTGTGAAAGTTGATGATCGGCTGTTCCCTTTTCCCTCTGCAAGTTGCCGGCGTTGACTGCGCTTCACGGCCTGGCCAATCACGTAAGCGAAAGGGGCGATCGATCACAAGATAGCAAAACATTGCGCTGCTTGAAAATGCTTGTCGTGTGTGAAAAAGTGCTTATCCCGCGTCAAACAGAAAATTCGCGCGCGCCACTTGCTTCAACTGAATCACAACCAAAGGCAATTGTATAGTAACAGAGTGACTAGATTGCCCTTGCAGACGCAAGCATATGGTTCATGAGTGACATTACCGCCCGTCAAAATGAATTGGACACAACTCACAAACTATAACTTCCAAGATCGCCCGACATGCACAACACAAGGATTCGATAGAAAAGAAATTGAAAAGAACGCAATGCATGCACGGCGATGTTCTTTACTTGCTATGCTCACTGAAATCATAGTTATAAAAATAGCAAGAAATTGCCCTGGTTATTACATGTTACGCAAAAAATAATATTCCTGTCGAAATTATGCAAGCGTTCGATTCTGGCGGCCTACGGTGTACTCTCGCACACTTCGGCAAAAGAATGCGATCAAGCATAAAACTAAACGCTTCGATTTAATAATACTTAAAACAAGATGCCGAATTACAGATCATCGATCTTCAATTCATAGCTAGACCACAAAATATTCTGGAATGTGATCTGCATCCAGGCTTTCAGCAAACGTTCGACTTAGATGTTGCTTGATAAAATCAAAAAGAGGACTAAAAGATAAACAAATCAAGTAGCATTCGATAAGTTTAAGCAGAACAAGTATGTATATTATATCAGAATTTACACGGAAATTTCCGGACATGCGCAACCGTTTCTATTCCGTGAAGCGTCCGTAAATCATGAATTTAAAGTCCGAGAAACGGAAGCCCGACGGATTTCCGTATACTGCCGTTCTTTATCCGTAGTCTCGCGGACAAAAGTGTGAGTTAATGGAAGACCGACGGATGTCCATTTCTTACCCGTTTTGTCCGCGGACAAAGCTTGCTCGGCGGGTCAATAATGAAGTCGTCGTTTCTAAAACGTTTGAAGCACAAAAAAGCATTCTTTACTTTATCCCGCGTGAATCCGTCATCTTGATGACGTACTCTTCCGTACAATTCATCAAAAATCTTTCGAAGTTTATGAAGTTGAAGAGAAACTCCAGGAGACTGATGTCGCAGAACACTTTTATAAAAAAATTGCAATTCGGAGCTGAGCACAGTTAGGCGTCGTCAAGCCTTCACATACGCGAAGTATAAAATGTGACTAAGGAAAGGAAGGCATGTAAACGTATATCTTATCGACTTTTCGTCTTATAATTCCTCATGAAGTTAAGGCTTTCAACCGTAATGTGTTGTAGAACGGGAACATTGTTTATTTATTTTGCTTGTTCCTCCCTTTGATTTGGCCACTGACCAACAGGCTGTAGGTTTCAATGTTCATCACTTGGTCAGAGGTTCTCTCTGTTTCGCGATAACGCACAGGTTTGAGGGAAAATCTGCTTCTCCAAAAGTGACCCTTCTTCTGTATAGCCGCGATGAGGGAAATTTCACAGTTTCCCATCCCGGCCACTACTATAAAGGAATCCATGGTTGAACATTTTATGCACAGGCAATAAAAGCAGAACTGAAGATGCATACGACGCTGATAACCCATTAAATTAATACCATCAGCAAAGAATCGTTAAAATTCAGACCAAAGAAAATTGTGTTGATGGCGAGTTTCAATTACTTTGCTTGTTAGTGGAATGACATAATCAGCTTCGCCCTATGCCTTGCGGAATCGTTTTCCCATGTGTTAAGAAATGTGCTTGGTCAGAATAGAAGAATGCCAAGTCCAATGGATTTGAGTTTTGTTTTACACTTAAACTTCCAGTTCACTGTAGATCATCTGATATAAATTTGTATGAATGCAGGAAAAGTAGCAATTATATTAAAAGTCCTTCAACTCCGAGGGGGGGGGGGTTTGAACCCCATGAACCCCCCCCCTTGGATCCGCTACTGACTGACACGAAGTGACTGCCGATACGAAGGAAATCGCGAGGAAGGTTAGACCATGGGTTCGACGATCGACGAGAAGACGAGCACCACATCACTTCACACTTGCTTGCATTTAGAATAAAACGGTTTGATGAACACCAGGCCGTTACTTCATCGAGACACACATATCGAGATACGTGAATGCAAGTCATCAGAGTGTGAGAAAAGACAGTGACTATAAATTTATATGCATTAATAGTTTTCATAATATACATGCAAAATCATATCAACTAAAAATAAGTTCAGGTTCGGGTGAGTTATGGGAACAAAAGTCAGTTTCCCAAACAATGGCCTATTTAGAACGACATGGTGAGTTCTGTTGAAATGCAAAAATAAGTGGAGTATGCTCTTCACATGAAAATCAAGAAGCTCGCCGACATTGAAAATATGATTATATTTTGTGAATATTATTTTATATTATATTTATATTAATTTATATTATTTTTTGATTATATTATATGAATATATTTTGTTGAAATTAATAGTCTATCACTTGAAAAACACTTGACTGTCCACCCAAACTGAAGAAAGTCAGTGACAAGCAAGGTTAGCGCTTTCGTCTTGAAGACAATCAAAAACCGACACATGGAGGACATTTTTCCGACATCGCTATATTTTGTCTCACTGCAAAAGTAATCATCTGCATCAGCAGATATGCATATTGCTTCAGCGAATGGGGACAATGATAAAAGCAGATCATTTAGCAATATATGACAATTTTGAACTCTGCTGATACAGAAGCTTAAAATTCCTCCTTTCATTGACAAAATAACATGAAATGCACAAAATATTTCAAAGACATGCTCTTTTGTGAAAAAATATAGGCTATATCATGTTCTTTGTTGTTATACACTTTATTAAAGACGTGCGACGTTTTGCCAATATGGATTGATCACTGCAAATGAGCGCAACGAGAATCCAGAACATCGGCCTACATATAACTACAACTCAAAATTGTCATAACCAACAGCAATAGAAGAATAATAAATAGAATAATAACGAATTATACTTAACAAAGAAAGTGTGAAGTAGACATAGGACACTACTAGAAAAGAATAAAACCTGCATATATGATTACTGTATTATCACGGAATGAGACGAAATTATGCAAGAACATCAGCAGACAGATCAGTCTCATGAACGAACGCACAGGTCACCATGTCACGCACCGGTTCTGACGCAGCACTACGACCCACGCATCCGTTCATGAGAAGAATTCTCTATGGAGATATGCATCCCTTCTAATGTCTGTCGTTGTTACAATTGTGAATGTCAGTGTGCAGAATCTCCCAATGAATATGAATGTAGGTTCCACAACATGTTCTCTTCAAAATGATTTTTACGGCATAGAATGATTTCTTGAAACTATCTTCTTTAATTCTTGCACAGATTGATCGTCCAGCTTCTCCAATGTACACCTTATCGCACAAATTAGGAAATGTCTAGTAAGTGACACCTTTGAGATGACATCGATTGGCTTTTATACCCATCGAATGCTCACTATTGCTACATCTAACTGTCTCTTTGGGGGGGGATGAAATGTTCTCTTAACAGATATGCCACTTTTAACAACAATGAAATTAAATAAACAATAGATCAAATTGCCATGCAAAAGATGTGCGGCTGGTAGGACTCGAACCTACGGCCAAGGTTAACTGGACCTGTGCTCTAACCAACTGAGGTACGAGCCACTTACACGACTGTGTCAAATGGCAGGATCAAACCCTCACCACCACACATCAGTTGTCAAGGCAATAATAATCAATCAATAAATAACACGTCACAATTGTGAAACTCAAGCGCATAGTGTCAGACAGTCCACTTCTATGCATCAGACTCAGCATCTTTCGTTTGTAATTCTCATTGACAAACGGTACTATTATGTAAATCATATTCTCATTATGTGGAAGTTGAGATGTCATCCGTCTACCAGATTGCTTGAGTTCAATCAATTTAAATCTTTTACACATTTGTTCAAAAAATTTGACGGATAACCATTTCACTGAAACCTTTTCACCACTAAGTCCAATGAACATTTCCAAAAAGCCACATAAGCAGAATGTGATGCTGCTCTGTGTAATTCGCCTTTAACAGCAGCCCCTTTTTGAGCAATATGAGAATTCGATAACCATGGAAGGATAGAGACAGCCACTGCTGATGGACCTAAAATATAAGTCTGGATTTTTTTCTCACTGTAAACCAAACTGTGCCCAATATGTGACCGATTATGTGCCCAACACATGTGACGTTTGCCACTGTCTTTATGTGACCATATGTGCCCAAATCGTTCACATTCAGCTCGGCAGATATGTGACTTTATGTGACCAAATCGGTCACATTCAACACGGCTGATATGTGACTTAATGTGACTAATATGTGCCCGACCGATCATGATTATCGGTTCTTCCAATTATTGTGATAATTAAAACCCACTGCTTGTTTAGTTTTTGGAGAGTAGAAGTACTGCCTCTAAATTAAATTGAGCTATAAATTATGGTTTAAATGATTTCACTTCCTGGTGGGAAGAAAAGACAATACTTTCAATTGAGGAACTTATGGAAAGAACAAAAAATATTTGCAAATCATTAGATACATATTCTACTTTCCATTTACTTTTGAATTAACCATCAATGCTTGATTCAGAATGTCTTAATCAGTGTGTTGCTCAGCGCCAACCGCCACCTGTTGTTCAAAAACAAATAGATAAACTCATGTAATAAACACCTTGTCTATACGCCAATGAAACAATCGATGGCTGTGGCAGCATCTATTACTGTTTATACCGATAAAATTGTTTGATTGAACCATCTATACATTAATTCAATTTTGTATAGACTCATTTCTCTGGACATTGCGATTGAAGATTCTATTTGGGAATAGGATGTCATTATGTAACTTCTCCCAGTTTGTGATTCTCAATGTAATAAACAAGCTGACCATTGACATGAAGCTCATTTGTTTCACGCTGTATAGGCAAGATAATACAACTTCACTTACAACACGATGATACAACTTCCCGGCGAGATGAAGCAGATTAAAGGAAGACGTATGTCACATCGTTCATATCATTCCCACTGATAAATCATCCCGTCTCATTGCACTTTCCAAGGACTCGTATGATATTATGCATCGCCACATTGGTGGCTGGTAATTTCAAAAAGAATAGGGATATACCCCCAATAATAAGACAGTGCAAATTTAACAAAGAACTTTCCGCTATTTCCAACAAATATAAGGATCACCAAAATAGCGTTTACAATTGGCTTACAATGCTTACTGGCAAATGCTCGAAGCCATCATTAAACCCACCTAATGTGCTCCCTAAGGATCATAAAGTTGGCACTCTCAAAGGCCGACCTATTGCTGCATTTTTAGATGGGCCGAGTTCGACATTAGCAAAAAAGCTATCGAATCATTTACTTAAGATTTAACATAGGTGACATATATTTCAAGAAATCATTCTATGCCGTAAAATCAATTTGAAGAGAGCATGTTGTGGAACCTACATTCATATTCATTGGGAGATTCTGCACACTGACATTCACAATTGTAACAACGACAGACATTAGAAGGGATGCATATCTCCATAGAGAATTCTTCTCATGAACGGATGCGTGGGTCGTAGTGCTGCGTCAGAACCGGTGCGTGACATGGTGACCTGTGCGTTCGTTCATGAGACTGATCTGTCTGCTGATGTTCTTGCATAATTTCGTCTCATTCCGTGATAATACAGTAATCATATATGCAGGTTTTATTCTTTTCTAGTAGTGTCCTATGTCTACTTCACACTTTCTTTGTTAAGTATAATTCGTTATTATTCTATTTATTATTCTTCTATTGCTGTTGGTTATGACAATTTTGAGTTGTAGTTATATGTAGGCCGATGTTCTGGATTCTCGTTGCGCTCATTTGCAGTGATCAATCCATATTGGCAAAACGTCGCACGTCTTTAATAAAGTGTATAACAACAAAGAACATGATATATTTTTTTCTCAAAGTCTATTCCGGATACGAAGAGACATTCGTTCATATGGTTATTTATGTCTATTTCACAATAGAAATGCAATTACACAGAAAGCAAGCATCACAGTTTCTTAATCAGCATCTCCGGTCACCTAGTTTCGCAGCCACTGATAGAAAGACCGCTAGAAAGCCTTTTGCTGATGATCAATGTATCTGTTGATGTATGAAACTAGAGATATTAGTTCAGACAAAATATGCGGCACAACAATTACGTCACCAGAAAGGTGTGTGATTTTGAATTTGATTGTGACTTGTGATTCAAAATGACTGGACGCAGCAAGGGAGTGTGTCTGACTTTACAAAGTTTGCTGTAGATTATGTCACCCATCATTGCACATCGATGAGAATGAGATGTGATTTTTGTTTATTGATCCTCCGCTCACTTATCCTTGCAAACACGCAGATTGGCAGTTCGTAATTTCGAATGATTGATCATAATTTCTGATTATTCCAAAAGAAGACATTTGTTTGCTACTGCATCCGATTGTAGATAAGGGGGGAAGGAATGATAGACATGAATTTCACAACAATCTAAAATGAGAGTAGCAACATGGCGTGCATTGGCACCATATAAATGAGCTAATAGTGGTTTATTAAAGTACTTAATATGAAAGACTACAGAATTAGCTTGCTTCCCTGTGCTGGCTAGTTAGTCGTGATTCCGGGCTGATTTGAAATATAACGTTAAAAGATGTTGTCAAAAATAAACTTATCAGAACTTTTTCATAATGATTGGCGGCACCATTGTTCTTGCATGTTGGCTATGAAGGAACTGCAATTGAAAAGGAAGGAAAATCAATAAGTTGCACGACAGCATCATTAATTAATTTGCCAAATATTGTAAATAGTTTAATAAAGTTCTACTAATAAGTTTTAGTAATTTAGTAGTAATTAATTTAGTAGTAATTTAGTTTTTTAGTAGTTTAATAATAAAAGTTTTACTAATTCACATTTCTCCTGCTGTCTTCATTTTTCAGCGTGGTTGGAAAATGCGCATGACAATGAGAAAGTCCACGTTCATTCTCATTACGGAATTAGAAATGTTGCTACTTGGGGCAGCCTTACTAGATGGAAGACAGTTATCGTTCAGAATATCGCCCTTAGCGGCAATATCGTATAGTGCAATTTTAGAAATTTTCGTTTTTTCGACAGCAGTTATATTAATGCTTGATTTCGTGTCAAAATTTCAGCGACTAATACAACCTAAATCTCAAGGAAAAGTCACTTAAAAGTTTGGCCCAAGACTGTTAGCAAGTAATATCGCACATGTACATTCATGATATGAATTACACTCAATTGCAGCACCAATTGAGTATTCAATTTATATTTGAAAATACCTTGTCGAAAGTAGAAGGATGTTAAAGGAACATGCTAAGATGGTCTTCATATTCTATAAGAATTGCAATCTGCATACAGCTTTTTGCTTTTAGTGAAAAGTTTGTAATTTGACAGTAGGTGTTAACCAATGACCTTCAAATCACATATGAGATATTGTCACGACAATGACGATATACAACATTGATCATGAGAGGAATAGCCATAAAAATATATGACTGACTGCATGAGAAAAGCACTAGGAGATGGAGAACACCAGGAGAGTTCTAGATGTGCAGCGACTGTGAATTAAAGCCCGAACTCGAACTAGACCACCTTTCACCCGACTCTGAACAATAGTTTTGAAGTTTGAACACGACCCAAAAATTTTGCCGATGCTAAGAAACTTAAGCACAATCCGAAAAATTTTCATTGAAAAATCAAATAACTGAGACAGTGGAGAATGAATTTCTCAATTTTTGAAGTTCCCTGCCCGAGTCGTACAATTAACACAAGCAATGTAGGAATATCCTATGAGATCTTATCATTTTTTATATTCCTATGAGGCCTGAGAAATTGGTCAAGGAGTGGAGCAATGCGGAAGTTCAAAAGGAACCTACAATGAATGTGGAGGAATTAAGCAGTATGCTGTCATAATGGAAAAATTATCATAATTGATTAATTGTGTCAGTGACATATACGCATGCGCATATGAAAAAAGAACTGTCAAAAAGTCCGGTCAGTGTCACCAAAAGTGGTCAAAGTCAAAACATTATCACATTTTTACGGAGTCACGAAATTGTCACACTTTGACACATTTGGTCATATTGGATCATCCCTGTTGCACATTTAGTCATATTGGATCATCCCTTTTGCACATTTTGTCATATTGGATCGTCCCTGTTGGAGTCAAGGGAGAATCGGATGAAGCTAAACTTAATAGCCTAAATCGAGTTCAGAGAACCAGTTTTGTGACGCCCTTTCGGCCTTGTCAAGCAAAAAGATGACAGATAAATGAAATGGCGAGAAGTAAAACGCTCAGAGAAAGACGTTCATTACAGGAACGTTCATCGGATATTTACAAATCATCTGACACTTTTTTCGTCCGGTATCATTAGGCTATATACACTAATGTGGCCAAGGAAATACTTTGCAGATTAATAAATTGCTTACTAGTAGTAAAATTGATTCAAATAATCTATTTATCCCGGCAAAGTCATCAATGAGAGAATCATAGAGTAAGTATAGATGGGTAGAGTGTTGACTCAAACGAGTATCTTCTGTATACAGTGAAAATTTTTATATCAAAAGATTGAGTCTTTTGCGGCGATCACGTTCCTGAGGTCCAAAAAATTATTCCAGCAGTTTTTAAAAAGCTAAAATTTTGCGACTTTATATGCTACCGACATGAAGCCCCTTTATAAGTAGTATGAAACAAGTTGGATATCAAAAGAAATGAACATTTGCTACTAAGCATCCCAACTAAGCGGAAATTAAGTTGATTGTCAAGGGAAGTTCATGAACCGCATTATAGTGGAAATCTTCATGAAAAGTTGAGATTTTATTGTGCTTTTCTGCCTGAAATTTCAAGTTTTTGATTCCATTTTCGGTAATAAAGATAAGACAAAACGATATCATTGGTTGCGAGGCATTTCGCCGATTCTTTTCGGCAACACTTCGGAACGCGTACAATAAAAGAAAAATCAAGTCATTATATCCAGTTAAATGAAAGAAAGGACGGAGTTGAAGTCACTGCCACGGAAGAGCGAGCGTTAATACAGTTAACTTCTGGACACATAAAACCGGCCGCAATGATGCTATCATTGTCGCTTCGAGAAATGGTAGCAACATTGGGTGGCGAGCGCAAACCAGCTGCTTGAAGTAGGAGATCTTCTCGTTGGGGCGATCGAACGATGTACACGTCATCGTGTGACGCGTGACTGCGCTTGTCGGTGCTGCTGAAGATCGCCTGCACTTGTCCTTCATCAGCCATTGTGGAAGGTGTTCATCAGCTCGCTTGGCCAACCACCTCTCCGTGCGTCCGACGTAACTGTCACCACAGTTACATGTGAATTGGTAAACGATGTCGGAGGCACAGGTCGGCGGCAGCGGATCCTTGGTGGTGGAGAAGACGATCTTCGGCTCGATTGCATAGAACGCCAGAGCTGTTGCAGCACGGACTCTCATTCTCACTTCGCTTGAGAACTGTTCTCCCAAATACGGAACCATCAGGTAAGCTGGCTTCTTTTCAGGTCCAGTAACAGCTTCTCTTTGCCTTTTCAGGCTGTACTTTTCGATGAATGAGGATGGATAGCCATTATCGCGTAAAGTTTCAAAGAGAAACTTTATTTCAGCATTGAGATGCTCGGAGCTGCAGATCTGTCTCGCACGATCGAAAAGATTTTTTACTAAATTTCGTTTGTAAAAAGTAGGAACAAAGCTAAAGAAATGAAGGTAAAGACCTGTCCACGTCGGTTTTCTATGAATACAGGTCGATAAAGAATTGTCGTTGTTTTTTATGACTAACACATCCAGAAAGGGAAGTTTTCCGGCCTCAGCCGATTTTTTAGTAAAATGCAGATTAGGATGAACGCTATTTATCATGGAGGCGAATTTAGTGATGTGATTTTCATCATTAAAGACAACAAAGGTGTCATTCATCTACATAGCGAAAATAGTGCATCGGGCTATAGCACTGACTATTTTGAAAAGATGATTTTCAGCATAACCCATAAAAATATCAGCTAAGCAGGGACCAAGAGGGCTACCCATGGCGACGCCATCTTTTTGAAAATATAATTTGTTGTTGAATTTGAATTGGATTTTACTACTGCACAAAAGAATGAGGACTTCAGCTTTTTAATATCTAGTCTAATGTCAATGTTATTTGTGTTTAATAACTTCTATGAATTCAACGGTTTCCACCAGAGGCACGTTGGTAAAGAGTGATGTGACATCAAACGAACAAAATATTTTGCCACTTAAATCTATAGAGCGAATGCGATTGATAAAATCAAACGAATCTCCGATCAAACGAAAATCAGATCTAACTAGGAATCAAATAATCACTAATGCGGAGTCCAACATATTGAAAAGTCGAGGCACCGTCATACCTCGGATGTATGATGTAATTCGCCATATCACAAATTAGCTAGGTGGCTCGTTGATATCCTCGCGCCCTTTCGTGAAGCAGTATGCAATCATACTCTAAAAGATTCGTTTGATTTTATCAATCGCATTCGCTCTATAGATTTAAGTGGCAAAATATTTTGTTCGTTTGATTTCACATCACTCTTTACCAACGTGCCTCTGGTGGAAACCGTTGAATTCATAGAAGTTATTAAACACAAATAACATTGACATTAGACTAGATATTAAAAAGCTGAAGTCCCTCATTCTTTTGTGCAGTAGTAAAATCCAATTCAAATTCAACAACAAATTACATTTTCAAAAAGATGGCGTCGCCATGGGTAGCCCTCTTGGTCCCTGCTTAGCTGACATTTTTATGGGTTATGCTGAAAATCATCTTTTCAAAAATAGTCAGTGCTATAGCCCGATGCACTATTTTCGCTACGTAGATGAATGACACCTTTGTTGTCTTTAATGATGAAAATCACATCACTAAATTCGCCTCCATGATAAATAGCGTTCATCCTAATCTGCATTTTACTAAAAAATCGGCTGAGGCCGGAAAACTTCCCTTTCTGGATGTGTTAGTCATAAAAAACAACGACAATTCTTTATCGACCTGTATTCATAGAAAACTGACGTGGACAGGTCTTTACCTTCATTTCTTTAGCTTTGTTCCTACTTTTTACAAACGAAATTTAGTAAAAAATCTTTTCGATCGTGCGAGACAGATCTGCAGCTCCGAGCATCTCAATGCTGAAATAAAGTTTCTCTTTGAAACTTTACGCGATAATGGCTATCCATCCTCATTCATCGAAAAGTACAGCCTGAAAAGGCAAAGAGAAGCTGTTACTGACCTGAAAAGAAGCCAGCTTACCTGATGGTTCCGTATTTGGGAGAACAGTTCTCAAGCGAAGTGAGAATGAGAGTCCGTGCTGCAACAGCTCTGGCGTTCTATGCAATCGAGCCGAAGATCGTCTTCTCCACCACCAAGGATCCGCTGCCGCCGACCTGTGCCTCCGACATCGTTTACCAATTCACATGTAACTGTGGTGACAGTTACGTCGGACGCACGGAGAGGTGGTTGGCCAAGCGAGCTGATGAACACCTTCCACAATGGCTGATGAAGGACAAGTGCAGGCGATCTTCAGCAGCACCGACAAGCGCAGTCACGCGTCACACGATGACGTGTACATCGTTCGATCGCCCCAACGAGAAGATCTCCTACTTCAAGCAGCTGGTTTGCGCTCGCCACCCAATGTTGCTACCATTTCTCGAAGCGACAATGATAGCATCATTGCGGCCGGTTTTATGTGTCCAGAAGTTAACTGTATTAACGCTCGCTCTTCCGTGGCAGTGACTTCAACTCCGTCCTTTCTTTCATTTAACTGGATATAATGACTTGATTTTTCTTTTACTGTACGCGTTCCGAAGTGTTGCCCGAAAAGAATCGGCGAAATGCTCGCAACCAATGACACCGTTTTGTCTTATCTTCACTACCAATACGATTACGGCCAACAAGTGTTTCGATTCCATTTTCAACGGTATGATTTTATGATTCAGTAAATTTATGTTTCATTTCTTGAATCTGAATAGTGATGTGGACACTACATCTTTAAAAGTTAATTGAAATCATTGTCTTTGATTATGTTGGTTTGCTCTACCAGTTAGTGGCAGGTTTCCTGTGGCATCATCACGCTTTAGAAAATACTCTTGCGGTGAGCATGAAAGTAATAGCAACTGATCGATTTGTTAATTTAACAAAATTACCTCTTCAAAGCTGTGTTGACACGGAGGATCTGTAAAATAACCATCATTCCTTCTGCATCACTATCATGATCAGTCAATTCCGTGGTATTTTCTTCAAAACTGAAAAAAATTGCATATCTCACATTTGGTAACAATACCCAAATGTATTCACCTCGAGTTCATTTAATAAAATCGAAAGTGCATACATACTATGGATTTTTGCGGAGTTACCACTCTATCTAGTATACTTATTCTATGGAGAGAACTCCTCCTGGCAAATTCATCAATCAGAGAGTTCATCTCCTGCAAATTGATGATTGAGAGATTTCCTCCCGTAAATCAAGGATGTGAAACAGGCTTTTCCGGCAGCCGCTTCCTGCTCCCCCGCCCCATCCTCCACTAGAATCTCAGCCCGCGAGTAGAATCCCACAGCCATGAGTTCAACTGTCAAGGTGACTTCATCAACTAACATCCATCATCAAAGGTGTCCAAAATCCGCCTCCGCCTTCGTCTCTGGGCTAAAAGAACCAACATTTACGGAAAATTCATATCTAGTGAATTCATTCATGGCAAAATCTTTGAAACTTCGTCTGCCTCTTTTATGTCTCAAGAACTACTAGTGATCTACTCTTGTTCGAAGTTTATTTAGAATATCTATCAAGTGTTTATTTGCAAAACAAAAACATGGTCAACAAAAATATACACAGGACATGACCAAACACTATAAGAGAAATGTCCGAAAAATGTTAATTAAATATGAATGAGAGAAGAAGTAATGCAGAAAAATGTAATGTATTGATAAGTATTTAATTTCAATATATTTAAATTATGGAAAGAATATGCACTCCCGTACAAGGTCGTTGCCTGGATGCACAACAGCACCAAAATATTCGCTTCAGATTTTTTCAAAGCGCTTTCTTTCACTTATGAAATTATAGTATTATTCAATGCCACAAGGCATCTAGAATCATTTTGTTTGAAAAAGTCACCCAACAGCACCAAATTCTACACACTTTTGACAGGCGCCCCTCATGACACGGGACATAAAGAGTAGGTTTTCTGTTTGTCCGGTTCAATAACGAAATTGGATGAGCACGTTCGGTATCTGCAAAGGAATATGTATTTGTAAAGTCGCAAACATTCACAGTATGGAAGAGATCATGACATGGAGCCAAAGTTTCTATTATCTCAACACTACATGTCACATATTGATTCTCTGTCATGCTTGCAGCGGCAACTATGTCAATATAAAATCTCGAGATGTCCCAAAGCATATAGGCAATATGTAAAACGAGCTGTTTTGCTTCAACTGTCTGCCAAAAACGTCTAATCAATCGCGCTCCCTTACAACTATCTCTGGATAGTTGTATATTGCACTTAATTTATAATGTAGAGGAAGGAACAAATTTTATTAGACAACCGCGCGTGAGATGCAAGCTGTGTTGATAGCCACTTGCCATTTGAAATTTCATAGTAAATCTCACTTCCGTTTGTGTCGTCTCCCCAAGAATAGACTATATGCTAAAAATATGTAGTCTTTTTGCTGAAAAATATTTATTTTTTATAAATAATGAAATTTTATAAAATTTAAAAATATAAAAAATTTAAAAATGTAAATTTTACTAAAAGATATATTATAAATAAGTATTTTTTAGCAAATAGACTGTACATATTTTTGGCAGCTAATCTTTTCTAAAATTTGAGGAAGCATTCCCGTTAATACACTTATCGAAGAAGAAAGCAAACAGTAAGACCTGGTTTGACAGTGCCTGCACAAAAGCACTACATAAGAAGCAAAAATTGTACAAAGTGTACAAGGCTAGTCAAAACTGCTCCGATAAAGAACGGTATCATAAATACAATAAGTATTATAAAGCACTTATTCAACAGAAAAAAGATGAGTATAACAGAAATATAATTGAGAACTGCAAAAGTGACTCCAGAGTTTCCTGGAAATTTATTAATAAACTATTGGGAAAGTCGTCAGACAGACCAATGATTCGAATACTAAATAACGACGAAATGATAACCAACACGACTAGAATTTGTAACTCTTTTAATTCCCATTTTAACGAAGTTGGGAAACTGTTTGGAACTCAACCTAGCAAAAGAAACGATTTCGCAGAATATTTGGGAAAGCGCATAGACAGGTCCTTTTTCTTTAGAGAAATAGAGTCAAAAGAAATAAAAAACATACTAATTAAAATGAATGATAAGAAAGCTACAAATGACAAAATACCATTGAAAATCTTTAAACTATGTCCGGACCATGTGATCGATAGACTTACTTACATTTTAAACAAAATAGTACGTGATGGTAACATGCCAACTACTTTAAAAACCTCCATAATTATACCAGTCTATAAAAAAGGATCAAGATTGGACATAAACAATTACAGACCAATCTCTTTACTTAGCTACGTAGACAAGATTCTCGAAAAGGTTATACACTCCAGATTATACAGTTATTTAGATAAAATAGAGTTTCTCTGTCCAAATCAATTCGGTTTCAGAGAACATCACTCAACAGAGCTATCACTACTTTCCGTCATGAATAGAATATATACAGCAGTAGAAGCTAAAGAATTCATAATGTTATTATCAGTAGATTTTCGGAAGGCCTTTGAAATAATAAGACATGACATACTAATAGAGAAGTTAGAGGATATAGGAATAGGGGGATTTACCTTAGACTGGTTCAAGTCGTATTTAAACAACAGAAGTCATCAGACTGTCGTAAATGGTGTTCTCTCTGAAGCATTGTATACCAAAACAGGAGTACCTGAAGGTTCAACTTTAGGTCCTCTTCTATTTCTTATCTACATTAATGATATGCATAACATTTTCCCCAAAGACGAATTGAATATATTTGCTGATGACACCACTCTTATACTTAAGAGCAGAAGCCTAGAAAGTCTCTTTTCCACGGCAAAAAGCAGATTAGACTTAATGATAGCAAGACGGAATATATGATAATTCATCCCCATCGCTCTAAAGAAATAGACCAGGATTTGTAACCAAAACCAAACAAAGATTAATAGAATAAATTCCTTAAAACTATTGGGTGTACATATAGACATGAATTTGAGTTTCACTTCACATGCAAATACGATACTTAATACCAAATTAAGAAAATTCTTACCTATATTTTACAACTTAAGACGATGCCTTCCACTAGAATGTCTATTAAAGATATATTTTGCCAATATACATTGTATATTAAACTATTGCATTCTTATCTTTCACCAAGGAAAACGTAGCAACATAATTAAACTAGAAAAACTTCAAAGGAGATTACTTAAGGTTATATTTAGAGTTAAGGCCAATGAAGGAGATTCACACATGACGAAACATAGAATATTAACGGTCAGCGATATGTATCGATACAAAATGCTGAGTCTCTGCCATAAGATGATTTATAAGGTCGATGATTTACCGCATTTTCTTGGAAACATCCACAAACCCCAGAGTGGCAGCTCATTAAGAAATAAAGTTAACCTCCGGATACCATTTCATAGGACAAGCTTAGGGCAACGTAGTATTGACTTTGCCTCAGCGATTGAATGGAATTTACTTCTTCGTAGCATTAAAGAAATAATAGAATATGATAAGTTCCAAAAAAAGCTTAAACAAATACTAGTCAGCAAATACTAACAGAAACGAAAGTTGCAATATCTGAGGTAACTAAGCGAGATGATAGTGTGCGAATGGAAAATATCAAATGCTATTCCAACCCTGATATTGTATCATTGGCATATAATAGCCCAAGTATGTGATTTGTAAGTATATGTGTATGTGGACTTTCATGTATGTATCTTGTATGACGATCACTGACCTGTTGTTTGGCTGTACATACCTTGTGTGAGAGTATCTAGGATATATGTTTATATGTATAATGTAAATGATTTTGATGTGTGAGTAATTTTAATCTGAACTTTTGTTAGCGGGGCTAGGTTCCTACTGGCCTACAGTGCTCTGGCCTCGCCCACCTCTACATTTATCTGTATTTGTATTATATTTAGTATTTTGTAAAAGTAATAAATGTATATATCTGCATCTATCTACGAGTATGTGTAGATGTAACGATCCTTGTACAAATTTTGTATTGGTGGAAAATATATTTCTATTCTATTCTATTCTTGGCGAGACGACACAAGCGGAAGTGAGATTCACTATGAAATTAGATAACCTACCGTCAGCTGCCATCAACTATGCCATTTGAAACTCTAGCGTGGAATCGAAGCGATTTCAGAAACATGTGAGAAGTTTGTTCCCTCTTGTTGCTGAGGAACAATGTGGTTGAAGAACAAATGATCAAGATAGATCAAAACGACGTGCTGAATAAAATTGTGAACTTCAAAGTTTTGTCAGCTTTATTGTGTAATTTTGTTAAAAAGTAGCATTTTGAAAATTATTTGTAATATGACAGACTCGCATTGTAGGACGTGGACTGCCGTCTGCTCTTGACCGCACAAGCATTTGTTGGATTGTGCAAGACAGATCCGGAACATGAAGATACGACATCTTCCATGTCCAGGCGCAGACGATTCAACTGCACCCATTGAGCTCCTTTCAGATTGAAAGCTGGAGGTCGACATGTTGGTCTTGCAATGAAGTGTCGAAGATGGCATGTCGCCTGAAGCCACCTCTCTGCCCACTGTTGGTGGACCCGTTCCCATACTGACGTTGTGTTGTTGGTCGTGTTTCTGAGGGTTTGGAAGATGTTCCGGCGTTTGAATCGTTGCATCTCAATGCCTCTGTTTGTTATTATGTCGTGAAATAGGTGGTGATGATCAGTTTTGGCTCGAATGCATATTGCAATACAATTTGACTCTGTGAATGTCGGGAGGTGTGATGCCCCTCAATATCGCTAGCTGCGATACTGGCGTGGATTTGATGCAACGGGAGAAAATGGTATTATGAAGTGCTGTGTCGATTAATTTGGAGTGACAGCTAAGTGTCCAGACTGGTGAGCAATATTCTGCTACTGAACAACACAAAGACTGTCGTAAATGGAATGCAATATATTCATTAGTCTATAAGTCAAATGCGTACAAAATGTTTCGCAGAGATTCTGTATTGCATTTACGTTCAAATAAGGTTATTTGCGTGAACATTTAAAACAGAATTATTTTGTAAATTGCTAGATATGTTTTATGACAGCTACATTTGTCTCATGAGGCATCATAAAATAACTTTTGCATGCAAAAGGAGGAAAACTACGCAGTTCATCAAGTAAAACATATGTAGAACAACAAGTATCTCAATTTTTACTTTGATAGAAAAATGACCATCGACGTTGAACCCTTGTAACATTCTAGCAATAGCGAAATAACGAAATCAATGAATGAATGGAGGAATAAATGCACTTACGTCTTCTTTGTTTGAGCATTGTATATTTCAATTCGAGCAAGTTTGATGCTCGGTGTATAAAACCAGGAAACGATATCAAAAAGACTTGCTTTTGCATTCCATTTCAAATATATAGTACTGAATGAGGTATACAGTTTATCGAAAAGGACGAAGCTTCTCAAATTTTTACCTTTCTTGACTTGATGATGGCTGAAATGAAAGAGCTCTCAATATTAAGTTATGCAATTAAGGCGACTTCAGGTAAAATGGTGAAAAGAGATAGAATATACGAAATACTGCGGAATGGCTGCGGTTTCGATATGAACAGCAGCATTTTTGATGCGTAAATTCGATTGACGTCGAATCCTTTAGTGTGCTTTACATCGCCATCAAATGCGCTGATAAAATGTGTGACGGAAGCCACTGGGCTGAGCAGGCTTTTTGAAATTTGTGAAAATATGGTGTGCCACAAACAACTCATAGGGGCAGATTTGTGGTGTCGATTTGGTAGTCACAAATGTCTTTGAAAATAGCCGGGCTAACTTAAGTATTGTTGCTACTGGTATATTGCTAAATCTTTATCGATTTTTGTGAAATTAATTGGTAAAGCATCTATTTCATACAGTTATTTCGACACTTTGCAATGTTTGGAAGACGAGCGCTAAGTATCAACACAGCTAGGCTATGTATTTCTTTCTCGCGTCAACTTCACAAATTCGCCGCTTGAATTTTTAAGCCCATTTTCCTATGTGAAGGGGCATGCTGACACACCTAAAAGTAGGTATGGTGATTTTCAGAAGGGCGCACGAACAGGCCTACTAAAAGTGTCCACGCTAACTTTACAGACATGTGGGAGAATCATGAATAATTTGAATGCACAGACGAAAGCACATTCACTTTTATCCACGAGTAGCATGCGGAAAGGAGTCCTCAAAGAGCCTAAAAAAATTTAAGCACGAAATTCCCTAGAAGGGTCCAGGCAATCTGGCACTCAGCAGTCTTATGGCAATCAGCCGCACGGCAAGGCCAAGATAAATAAACGCAGAGCAGCATGTTGTACACTGTGCAGTCCTTCAGCTTGTTCAGCCATTTTAATTTTAGATATTTTAAGCTAGCTTTTGGCCATTCCGAGTCGTACTGACGTGCCCTTCTAGTCGTACTGACGGCGAACGCAGCGTCTGCGGCTGCCAGGGAATTGTCGTGCTTAAATTGTTCAAGTCTGAGGATACCTTTCTTATCATGAGATCACCTGTGCAGCATTTTCTCAGCTACCACCTGCGGGACTCGTCTTGGTTTGAGTGTTCAGGACATTAGGGGTTAAATGAATAGTCCGAGAGCTGCATGCTAACACTTTCTGTCAAAGTTCCCACACGAGCTTCTTTTTATTTTTAATTTGGAAATCGTCACCCAACATCAGTAAAACGACAATTATTGAGCAGCATTTCCAATCGTTTTGCAAGTTGTGAAGTGTCAAACATCGCAATATTCCCTTTGTTTATTTAGATCCATGTACTTCCGAGTTTGGTGCACTAAAAAACTCAATGACAACATTCATCTAATAACTCAAAATGAGATTTGTACTTTTTATAATTATGATTGCACTTGAACTAGGGTAGATTTCTCTCACAGCAGCTAGGAAAGGAGCAGTATCTCATACGGGATGACATAAAAGAGTTCGTTTAACAGCAATCCCAGAAAAGGTCTGATGCATTGAGATATAATAACAGGTCTTATAAAACATTTCAAAGTAGTTTGTAAACTTGAATTGTGGTGGCAGATCTAAATGAATTTGAAAAAAGTATTTAAATAGTGCTTACAAAATAAAAGTAATGTGAGTGATAAGCTCACACTGAAAATTCAAATTTTAAGCCTTTTGTTTTGAGAAATGATGGTGACCATTTATAACTGCAGAATTCTCTCAGTATAATCCTTCTGAATATGTTCGTAGAAATTACATAGGGTGCTTCTGGAATGGGTGTTGAACGAGACAAATGTTCTCGACTTTTGCTCCGTGCCTACTAGAGATACGATATTTTTGGCAGTTCTTCGATTGGCAGATATTCTGTTGAAGTTAATGAAGGACATGACAACAGATGTTATTGTTGTAGTTAAACAAGCATACGTTTCTGCTTACAAAAAAGATGCTCACCGAATTTCTTTTAGATGCCACATGGTTACAGTAATTTGATTAGTAAATAGTGTCCTTAACATATTTTATTAATATAACATATTAATATGACATTAATATTTTCCGTACTTATTGATAGTCGACCTGACTTTTTAGGGTCACCGACACTACCAGTCACATTGAACGTATTGTACCATTCTTTTATCGATTAAACCGTTCGTGGTTTACGTTTGTAATGCTAGAGAGATATCCGCTGAACAAAAAGTGGTGACTTCGAATCGTAATAGCACAAAACACAGCGTAACACACACTCTTCCCTCATTTCGAACATTTTCTGAAATTTGTCGTTAGTTAACGGAAGCAATAATGAAAGTGATGTGAATGAAGGGCATAATCTTTGAAGTGAGTGTAGAAAAGCATGTGGAAAAAAGCACATGCTTAAAAACTATGTGGAATAGATATCTAATCCAACCACTTCATGCGTTACATACATGATGGAATTTGAAACTAAAGATATTCATTGTTAAGGCATTCAATTATAATGTTGCGATTTCAGTTTTGTGATACATTCCTTGCCCTAAGAAATGCTTATTTAATTTTTTAAATATGACGTCTTATGCCTACGCTTTTTAGATGAACAAAACTTTGGATCTTCTTGATATTAGTGCAAAAAAACTGCTTCTTCATAGCTGCACAACGTAGATTTTCGTGAGTTCTGATTGTTATCAGGTGAAGATTTTCAGATACTCAGAAGTGGTATGGATACCGCTTACACTTGTCGGAATATAATTGAAGTAAGAAGTCGATTCAAGTAAAGCTAAGAATTGTCTATCGCAATGACAATCTGCTGCTCAGATTCATTACTATGTAAACAAGTCATGTCGCACCTAAAGGAATTCTGTGAGTATCATTTTTGTAAGCAGAAAAGCAACTTGTTTGACTAAAACAATAACAATTGTTGCCATGGGATTCATTAACTTTAGCAGAAAATCTGCCAATCAAAGAACTGCCAAATCACCAGCTGCTGTGGGAGAAATCTGCCCTAAAAGTGCAAATCTTATTTTCAGTTATTAGATGCATGTTATCATTACGTTATTAAGTGCACTAAACTCGAAAGTGCATGGATCTACAGAGTTGATCATAAAAAACCGACCAGTAACCACCTAAAGTGTGCCAAACTTCAATCGATTCTCATGCCTTTCCATTGCATTTTGCATTGACAAGGCATACACCATTCAAGAGTTTATGTTTTGAGCTTTCAATGAGGCATTGTACGTTTGCATCCGTTATTGTGTAAGGTGGACAGAGGTCAAAATGTAGAAATCTCCATTTTTAGAAATCTCAAATTTTCAATGTAAAAACATGTGAGCATGACAATGATACAAACACAATGTGAAAGGGCTTTCTCTGCTTATTTTTTTCATGTATTGTTCGTCGAAATCGGTTTCCTTTAAAATAAGTTATGATGTCCCAAATCATTGCATAATTTTCTGTTTCTGTTGATTGTTGAGAAGTTGTTTACATCTTCTGGCGCTAACAATGTCATTTTCAGGTTTTCGATATCTATGTCATCTGCATAACCACATCAGAGTGTTGACTCAGATAAGTTGAAACAAAATTTCCATGGGGTTTTGAATTATGCCATTGTGACTGATTCGAGGCTTGAGAAAATGTTTTTGAAGGGCAAAGTTTCTTCTCTCTTGTCAGACAGACAGTCCGAACGGATAGTTAGCCGAAAAGTTGGCGTCCGAAAGACCGCCGTTCTCAGTGGGAAAACTAATTTTTTTCTTCCTCTCGAGGAAAGTTGGATCCGGTCGGAAAAGAAAGACAAGTTTTCGAACAAATCGGATGATTATTCGCTTGTTAAGAAGCTATCCTTCTCTGTCTTAAGACGATTTGAGGAGTTCACTTTGACAGCCGACAGTTTCTGCCATAACAGTGAGAGGTCGCCTGCAAAGTGAGCACTTCAAAAGTTGTAAGAGACCATCAGGGATCGAAATGACCGCCAACCATTAGAGCTTGAGGCTGAAGTAGGCAATGCAACATTGTCACTGGAATTCTCAATGGAATCGAGTTGTTTGGAATGATGAAGCTTCTGTCTGTCTCAGAGGTCGCGATGGCCGTTTGAGAGTTTGGATGAAGTCAGGTGACGCGATTCCGGATCATTTGACATTGCTTGTGAATCGAGGAGTTGGAAGATTGTTGATTTGGACTGCGATGTGGATGAATGGCAGAACTGAACTCCATGTCCAAAGGGATAACATGAATTTCGATTGATATGTGAATGTTTCGCAAAGGCAGATTCTCCCATTGTCCTCCCAATTGGGTGACCCTTCCTCCACTGAATTTACATGGACGGCAACGCCGCACTTGTTACAGGGGGTTGTGTGACTAATTCATTCAAAGCTCAAGCCGCCATGCGAATCTTAAAATGGGCCGCTTGCTCACCAGACCTCAATCCAATTGAAAATGTCTGTAGTCTACTGAAGCGAGGTGTGGGGCGATCAATCCTTCCTGGGGATGGTCTTTCTCGATTTGATGCTTTGCTAAGGCAAGAGTGGGAGTGTTTAGATCAAGAAGTAATTAACTGCCTGATCAAAAGCATGCCTTTCCGGATTCGACCAGTGATTGAACTTTCTGGTGAGGTTACGAAATTTTAGTGACCACCAGAGAACACACCATGGGCCCTTTTAAGAGCCAACTCTCTCTCTGTAGAGCCACTGAACAACAAAGAAAATATTATTTTAACCTTCATTCCTGCCAAATTTGTATCTGTCATTGACAAAATTTCATTAAATGAGACAAAATTTAGATGGTCCACTTTTCATCATCGGTGTACATGAACAAATGGAATTTTGCGATGTTTGACCAGTCTGTAGCGTGCATAGCTGATGATCAATTTGCGTATGTCCCTGGTCCAGGGAAAGGGGCCGTTGTTGCTTTAAATGCTATTTACCATTTTTACATTGTTTGCCATATTTTGTATTCGTGTTCTCGATTTGAGAAATAAACGTTTTGATATTTTGATATTACCTCAAAATGCTAAGTTATCTGGATAAAAGTTCAGGCACTGTTCGTATGGCAACTATTGACCTCACTAAGGCTTTTGAAAGTCTGACACATGAATCTATTATTGAAACCTGTCTTTTGTCTAGTCTTCCTAAATTCTGTATTCAGTGGATTTTCAGTTATCTGTCTGACCGAGGTCCGCGTGTTTTGCTGGATGGGAATTTGTCTACTTTAGAGAAGACTAACTGTGGGGTTCCTCAGGGCAGTGTGATCGGCCCGTTACTTTTTTCGCTTGTCATGAACTCATTGTCTCCAACTTGTAACAACTCGTGCTTTATAAAATATGCAGATGATCTCACTGTGTTACATTTTCAGAGAAATGAAAGCGAGGATCAGCTCCAGGTTGAGATTGATGCTATATTTGAATGGACTACTTCACACAGTTTGAATATCAATCTGAATAAAAGTTGTGTAATGGACGTAATCTCGAAAAAGAATATGATTTGTGAGCCTATTTATTTATCCAGCCTGACCCTTGATAGGGTTAGTACTGTGAAAGTTTTAGGTTGTAATCTCTCATCAGATCTAAAGTGGAATGTTTTAATTGATTCGGTAATTAAGAAAGCGTCCAGACGCATGTATCTTTTGTTGTGTTTGAAGCGAGCCAATTGCCCTTCTCCTTTGCTATTTAGTGCTTATTGTGTTTACATGAGACCCTTACTTTTGTACGCTTTTCCTGTAACATGTAACATGACAGATGTTTTAAGAATTCGTTTGTCACGGGTCGAGAAAAGAGCGTTTCGTTTAATTGATGATAAATCATGTATTAAAGAGTCCTTGTTTGCTGCAGGTGACAAGATGTGTCGTAATCGTTTTGAGAAAGTTTTAGGAGAACCTCATAATCCGCTTCGTCCCTTTTTTGAACCAAGGCAGTTGTCGTTAAGGAATAACTGTTGTCTGAGGAAACCTTTGGCAAGAACGAAGAGATTTCAAAACTCTTTTGTTAAGTATATTGTCCATGATTTTAGGTTTATGTGACCTTTTCTGTGTTTTTATGCATTTACTACCTTGTCGAATTCTCACCGCTATTGTGAGTCTAAATAAAGCTTTTTGAATTTGAATTTGAATTGAATAGCGACTGGAACTACTACTTAAGAATTGTCATTTTACTGATGCTGCGTGACAATCTACATATTATTAAAAATAATAAGAAGCTCGTGCGGAAATTTAGGCTGTAAACGTCACTATAGCTCTCACATTAGAAGCACAACTGCGTCTGTATCTGGTACTAGCTTTCTGCGGCATTAAGTTTCCTGCCTATTAGTTCCTGACTCACACAGTGTTGGGCATCGTTAAAAGGAAAGTTATTTCCGTTAACTTTGTTCCGTTAATTAAATAATGTAGCTCCGTTAACAATAATCCGTTAATTTAGGAGTGAAGTAATGGAAGCTAAAATTAAAACCGTTAATTCGTTAAATTTTATGTTATCTTTAAAATCGTATTTTAGTAAACATTGTGTCTTCACAGATAAATATCCTGCTATTCTTAGTTTCTTTATTTTTCTTCGGCTAGGGATTCATACACCTCTTGTAAAAACTTATAAGCCTACATCTTTGCTATCCATGCAGCTTTTCTCGAAAAAGACTTAAATCACTTTTAGACATCTGTATTAAAAATGTATATAATCTGTAGAAAACAAATTAACTGTAGTTATCCAGAATGAATGACGTAAGAGGATAGTTGCACGTGAATTGCGAGTTTTTGGTAAGCAAAAGTTACTTAAAAAACAGACTGTGTTAACTCGGTTAAAAATTGAAAAATCAATCAGTATTAATGATATCTACACTTATTCCTGCGCACTTTAGGCACGAGTCAAATGCACTTATTCCCGCGCATGAATAGTAAGCGTTCAATATTTCGGTCCGTAAGGCGAATCTCTGAATATATATTTGCTGCTGGAGAATAGTCTTTCTGCAGAGGCGCTTGACGGTATATGCCAGAATTGAATTTCTTTAAAAGTTTCACTAAGACAGAGTTATCTCGGAAAGATTTATCGCTGAATTCTTCTTCTTTTCTTCAAATGCCTGATATCCAGGAATGGACGATGGAATAAGCGGGTTCACATGAACCACCGCTTTTCCGAGTTTGGTTCATGCCTCGAAAGAAATCGGCATCGTCATCCGAAGCTTCGATGTCTGTCGAATTCTTGCCGTGACTAGTTGACTTGACATCATGAGCTGAACTCTCAGCCGCATATTTATTAAAAAAGTTAACGGATTAACGGACTTCCATGAGAGTAACGGAAGTTAAACTAATCATTAACTTTTTTAGAAAGTTAAAAAGTTAAAAAAAGTTAACTGCCGTTCATTAACGGATTAACGGAAGTTAACGGATTGTGCCCAACTATGAACTCACAGCGTAATGATGAACGATAAATGTGTGCTCCATGTTACTCGTCAATTTTAAATATTAATTTTTTGCATCGCCCAATATATTTGCGTTCAAAAATCACATACAATTCACATGCATGTAATTTTCATACCTTGCAGTATTGTTTCTGCAGATAGAAATGTTGAACTTACTCAGTTGGAGGCATAGTCTTTGTAATAATTGACTTATCACCGGAGTTGATAGATAACGTGAATTGTGCAAGTGGCTCCTCGGTGTCCGAAGCAAAATCGATTTTAACACTGCCTGCATAGCCTGAGGGACAAACAATGATTAATAGATTAGACGACTTGCTTCAAGCATTTCGCATGAATTGTAAATGACTAGATGAGATGAAAAAGAAAACCTGGCATTGCTTTGAAATCCTTCGATTATTATCTTGCAAATCATTCATTTATTATCTATAATACATGAAAACCAAATCTCCAGTTGCTCAGTCTGCACAAAATTTGCGAGAAGATATTGCATTTTGAATTAATTTGTTTAGAACGACGCGAATGAATGAAAAATATCCTACAAGAAAGTTCACGAGCAATTCCCAAACTAGTCGTACATAGGGCAGGCCTGGCATCTTCAGTGAATGTAGACGTAGTCATTAAGAGTTAAATTGTATCCTTAGTTGAAGAATGAGAACAGAACTGAACATCTGTCATTTAATGTCAGGAATGATGAACACGGCTAGCTCACATCCGAAAACAGCTTCAAAACAGCTCTTATTTGCAGCTCTAACAACGCTTTTCCCATTCGTCAATGCAATTATGCAATGATTTTGATTAATTCTTAAATGTCTTAAATGTGTTAGTTTTATTGAAAAGCAATACTTAATTAATTAATTAGTGCCCAAAGACATTAACTTAATGCGCAAATCATGAAGAATAATTAAAATAAAATTCAAATTATTCGTTTCTGCATTCGTATTTGCTTAAATAAGAATCATGCGTTGACAAACAATCGACGAAATTGCAAACTTTTAAGTCATAAAGCAGTTCAAATTGATATGTTGTCGTATCCATTGAGATACAGAGTCATATAAACGATGCATGAGCTCCTTCGCCTCTCTGTTACAAATTGCTCAATGACTGTTGTACCAGGCATCCCACTTGTTGATAATGCAATTTGAAGGAAAATGTAATTTTCAGAAGTGAAGTGCTTGGATAGATCCTTTTGAGACGCCTTTCAGATAATTCGGACAGTCAGGTGCATTCATGATCGTGACCATAAATCTTTAAATAACTTTCCTAAATCTTTAGACAAATATTGCTGCATTCCAACAACAAAGGGAGAACAATACTCATGTTGTTGTAATAACTATGAATAATGTACAGCTGTGAGGTCAGCATTTTATTCAGAACTCTAAGACTATGCAGCAGTTGTGCGAGCACTTCCGAAGCACATGAAGCTTTGAAGCTTTTGCCACTTCAAGTCATCTTTCCATTAAGCACATAAGATGTGTGCATCCAAAACATTAGAGAATTTACTTATAATTACTAGTACACCAACTTCGAAGAAATGTCAATGCTATTTTCCACTGCCTCTCAGTGCAATGACCACGAATAATCGCTCGCAGTTTTGTAGAACTATAGGTCACACAGTTCTTCAGAAGCCGTGGAGGGCTAGGTATTTCAGCATACGATCTTATCTTAATATATTAACAATCGAAGTCTTTCGGACGTCCCGAACGACCATCTTTCTATTAATATATTTCACGAAAATATCGACGTAATGGAATATTTTCGATTGGTATCGACTCAGCATCAACTCAATAAAAGTTGCCTTTCGTCTGAAAGGATTGAGCTCCCAACAAATATAGAGGCCCAAGTCTGCAAACATTGGTGAAATATCCGGTTTGACCGATATATAGCACTTTTTATTATCTTGCCATAATCCTGACTTGCTGTTCTTATTTTGAATGCTTAATCTTTGGTATGAAAACTAAATTGACTTCTTCAATTTGAAGGCAAAGTGACAAAACAAAACAGTGCTTGCATTACTTGGTAATATGACTTAATTTTTGCAATCACGCAATCTCTCTTTAAGATTCCAATATTCTTACCACAATATGGATTCTCTCCACTCGTGTCGATGAAATACTTGTTGTCCTTATCGGTTGGTAAATTATTTGGTTTGATCGATGGCCAACCAGCTTCAAGACAATCAAGACCACTTGAACACTGAAGACATTTACCACTCTTGAACTTGTCATAATTGTCGCAACGATATGCAACATGTGGGCAAGACCCTTCAATGGTAGCTTGGAAAAATTCGGTTGCTCTTCCATGACTGCACGTGTATCCTACAACAGATAGAGAGAAATATAACAGGCAGGAGACAATTTTTTCTTTATCCTTTTGCCAAGTTAATATTATATGCACACTGTAAATCACTCAGTCCTGTTTGAGTATGAATCTGAGTACTAAACAGAAGAGTACAAAAATTACCGAACTTAAATTTACAGAAGTACTGAAATACTAAAAAATAAATATGATGAAATATCAATAAAGGACGCGAAACGAGGCCAAACTCACTGAGTCAGTGTGCAGCTGGTAGTTGACGGCGCACGCTTCGATCTGAATACTTCTTTTTGTCTAGTCTTCCCACCTTAGAGTGTATTGTCGACCGTGTGATGAATGTAGCGACTGTTAAAAGGCAAACCACGACGGCAATCATCTAGTCAGCACAGTTGCTTTTAGCTCCTGCAACAAAATCGTCACTCGGGGCGCTTTGGTCTCAGGTAGCGAGTTCTCAAAACTTCCTGTAATGACGGTTTGCTGTGTTCCTGCATATCGAAGAGGGTACAGTGAATGATCCCGCCAACCAACCTGTGGCATATTATCGATTTCCTCTTAACCCGTTCCTGCCTAATGACGTGTGCTGCACTTCTTTTGACAATGGCGCAAATGACGCCACACAACTTCTCGATTGTGTCATCGGGATACATTTTCAAGATAATTCTACTAATTTACTATCTTGATCTTAAAATACAGCTGAAAAGGAGATGTCGCTAATTTGTATTGGCATCAACAGACACTATCAGCCGTATCTATCGGTGACCAAAAAGCTGTTCTTTTTTTAGTAAAAAGCTAATTAATTTCTTCTGCAATTTGGACAGGGGTTGAGATTCTGCTTTGTTCGCTTCTGAGTTCATCATTATCTGAGCAGAGCCAATTTCAAAAGGCTTCCTCAAAAACCATATAGGCAACAACCATTAATGAAATGTCGGGTTTGTACTTCCGCAAACCCGATCAGAAAACAAAACAAAGAAAAGAGGATATTTCTATCGGTGTAGGATGTTGGCCTATGCGTTGGACAGCATTCACGAATATACTGTCTTTCAGACATTCGGAAATTAAGGGAATGTGCTGTCTTCAGTCTTAAAATAGTCTTTTACATGTATTCTTCCCCAAATTGAGGGTTATGTAAGTGACACTGCATGATAACATGGACCTATCACATTCTATATAAGTTATGATGACCACTAAAAAGAATTGAAATAAGGATCTGTGCGCATCGTGCACAGTGCAGAAACAATGCATCAGTATTGTAGCACACATTCTCGTAATAGAATAACATTAGATAGCTACAAAACCAGTTAGTTCTACTGATCGAAAATATACGCTGTAGAAAACTTAATATAATCAGATTTGTCTTAACTTACTGAATTCAAAAATCGGCAAAGTAATGGTAAATGTCAATGACAAAAGAACGTGCTGTATACGTCCTCGATACAACAATGAAAATGTCGACGTATACTACACGTTCCCGTCATATTGGACAAATACATCATCGCAAAAAGCCGGCAATTGATGCTTGAAGTCTTGGACGTGTAGTACAGCCCTGAACAAAAAAGGTAGCATAATTGCACGTATTTCGATTATAGTAGCATTATTTATTTCTACATGCCCCATTTTCATCTAAAGATCAATAAATTTATTTGCAAAAGAGAATCAAACAATTGGGGTATGAAAAAATCGACTTTTGTTACAATACATCACTTTCATGATCGTTGGTACCAAAAAACTCAATATCCGTATTTCAGTATTTTGTCCAGGGGCCGAAATAATTGCTTCGAGCCGTGCAGGCATCGAAGTGATTAGTTTTTCACAATACTCTTTTGTGATGTGTTGACACCATACCTGCTTGATCTTCTCCACATCGAAGATTGATGCTGCTTTCACGTCTCGCAATGTCACCTTCAAAATGTGCCAACAGTTCTCGATGGGATTGATTGACCAGGCCATGCTGAGGGCCATTCTTTCACTTCCTTGCGACGCCGTCATGTTGAAAGACTTGGTAGTCCTGCATGTTTATCCAAAAGTTCACTCCTTCAAAATATTCAGGTACACTGTGCCATTGATCGTCGTCTTCTTCGGAAGGAATCACAAACTGTCACGCCCCTGAGCAGATATGCATCCCCAAATCATGAGGGAGGGCGAATGCTTGACGGTAGCAGTTGTAAATATATGATTATATCGCCCACCTTTTAGACGACGAACAAGAGTCTTGCCATAATTGAACTTCTGAACGCAACTCTCGTCAGAAAATGAGACTTTGCGCCACAGGTCAGGGTCCAAGTTTTTTCATCCATCGAAATTTGAAAACGATCTGTCACCTTCTTTGCTGACAGTCGTGGTTTCTGAGCAGGAGGATAAAATTTCAATCCGAAGTCCTTGAACAAGCGTCATCGTCCTGCTCTTGTACTAATTTTGTCAGGTAAGACTCTCCGCCTGCGCTTCGAGTCCCGCCAACGTTTTCAATCATCTCCGACTGGACTATGTTTTGAGTCTTGCCAACGTCTACCCACTTCACTGACTGCGCTTTCAGTCTCGTGCATGCAAGTATTTTATTGATTTGAATGCATTTGTGTTTAACTACCAAGGCAGTTCTTAGATGAATGTGATATGTGGATTATAGATGAATGTGGATATAGCGGGTTAGATATGCTGTATGGCATTTTTCGATATAGTGGAGGTGCTTGTCCCATGCAACTCATTAAATGAGTACTAAAATGAGTACAAAATAGTACTCAGGTTCAGTACTCCTGCTGGTACTCATTTGGGACGTAATGAATAACATTTTACATTAGAATTACTTGAGCGCATGAGATGAACACTTTTCAAAATCTAAGTTTGTCAGAGGTATGTAACAATTAATACTTTGACACGAAGTTATGATGAATTTTGCATCCATGGGAATCCGACTTTTCTCTTTGCTAGGTCATAAGGACTATTACTAGTTGGAAACCCGATGTGTGATGAACAAATTAGAACTTGCGCATTTAGTCATGTACTAAATCTTAATCCTTGGGTCTGCAGCACGATCATTCATAAACTTTTGAAGAGTTGCTCCGAATCGCAAGAGATTCAAGATACAATATATTTAGTTTCTGAATTTGTCAATGATATTCATCTCGTTTATATTCAAGCTGTGAAAAATAGCACCGATTTTGAATTGATTTTTGAAAATTTACCGGATTTTGTCAATAAATATCCTTAATGATCAACATTTTTGATACCAAGCTAGTTGAATGCACTGTAAAGTTGTGTGTGAGTTATAGGCTACATTGGCAAGATTACCAGCAATTTCTCCATGGAATACAACTCAAGTATACGTGTATGAAATGTGGAAGATTTTCCTTTATAAGTAAGCAGTCCAATGTATAAAAGAAATAGCATTTTACACGTCTAAGCAGCCTTAGCCCTTCTATTATGCTACGAAAGGAATCACGTTCGCTATGCAGCTAGTGACAAAATGTCATCAATTAATATCAATTGCGCTGCTGATTAATTATCTATCTAAACATTCTACTTATTGGATTTTACAATTTTTATTATTGTCATCATTTTATTGCTAGCGATGTTAATTTTCATTTATGTTTTCATTTTGATTTTCATCAGCAAAAACAATCATGTTTTGTTACAGAATTTTAATTATTATCAACAAAAGCAAATATGTTTTCTTTTGGATTCATTTGTACACTCAAGTATGCATAAGTAAAATGAGAATTCACACAGATCACTGTTGTTCTTGACATTTGTCACAGCGGATTACTTTGGAAGAATGATCTTTGCAGCTAAACATACGGCATTCAGAGCAACGAACTCGAACCAAAGTACGATTGTCACACAAATGGCAGCGACCCCGTGCTTGAGAAGAATTTGATGCCGCTGCATCATTGTGTGCGGAGACTTGACGGTTGGTAAATCCTTGATCACTAAGCAAGCGGCGAAGAGCAACTGGCAAATTCATGCTTTGTGCTCGACGATCCATGTGTTCAAATGCCAATTCCTTAGACAATGCAAGAAGGTACAATCTTCTTTTGGACAATTTTCGGGAATTCCAATCGGGTTGATTTTGGAAGAAAATGATTGATCCATTGAATGCAGCAATGTCCAGAATGTTGAACAGAATTTTATTTGGCCATCGGTTGGTTCCACGTGAAGAGCTATACGCATGAACACACTCGTCCAAGGTGTCCACTGCCCCCTTCGTTGAGTTGTAATCCAAAATGAGATTTGGCTTGCAATCTCCTTCTGACAAATGGATCTCGTTGTGCATCGTGGAGAGCAAAATAACTAACTTCCCTCTTTTGGGAACATATGAACAAAGAGTCATTTTGTTGTTGAAACCATGCAATGACGAATGAATTTCTCTGCGTCGATCCTTTTGAAACTCAGGAGGAATTTCGGGTTTGTTCGCCCTCAAGGTTCCCAAAAGAGTCAGAACTTTGGCAAGCAAATTTCGTGCCAATTGTATTGACGTGAAAAAGTTGTCCATTGTTAGATTTCTTCCCGTATGTTCAATTGGTCGACATAAATCCTCCACAACTCGACTACCCAGTCCAACTTCTGGTAGATTGCCCTCGCGCCCAAGGTACACTAGTCCATTGAAGGCATAACCGTTTGTACTGTCACAGATCCACCAGATCTTTATGCCGCATCTATCCGGTTTCTGCGGCATGTACACGCGAAAGGGGCATCGTCCTCGAAATTCGACCAGTTGTTCGTCGATTGTACAATTGCCACTGGGATTATAGCTCGTGCGACACTTCTGAATAAATAATTCCCACAATTCTATAGCATGTGCCATTTTGTCTCTTCCTATTCTTTGTGAACGATCTTGCTTGTTGTCGAATCGCAAAAACTTCCATTATCATGGTAAACCGTTGAAAGCCCATGACGGCACGAAGGAAAGGTCTTCCAAATTCCAAGGACCACATTTTCTGAAGGCTTTCATTGTTTGATCTGGAAACACCGGCAAAAAGTAAGTACGACATAAATGCCCGCAATTCAATTTTGTCAATTGGACTCCATCGATCAGCCATCCATCCACCATTTTCGAGATAATGTTCAGCGAAATTATTGGTATGACCGATGATGGGATCGAGCATTTCCTCAGTGAAAAACAGCGAAAAAGAGTCCACAATAACTGTCACATTCCTTGCAGCGTTCAGTGGTCCTTCTCTCTGTCGTAGAATATTTTCTCTTCCTCGTCTTCCTCTATTTGTAGGCATTTCTTTGCTCCATTCGTATTTGTTTCGACCAAAATAGCTGCCTTCAGAAGGTGTCGATCTTCCACTCTGAACGATTACGTCATCGTCATCGGAGTTAGAATCTGCATCAGGATCAAGCTCCACAATGTCATCAGTCTCACTTTCATTATCTGGTGCAACATCGTCATTGACAGGCTCGATGTGCCTATCAAGCAGCTGATTGAATTCGGGAGCATCAGAGCGCCGTGGACGACCATCCGTGAAGAATGCGATATTGCGAATGAAAGAGAAATGCTGTTGAAATTTTTTCTCTTTCAATCAATACATGATTACAGTTCATTCAAAGTCAGCAGATTTTGTAAACCCTCGAGATTGAGAGGCGGCGCTAGATGAACAATGGGCAGGTGTGTGACATTTTGTCAATAGCCACATAATAGAAGGGTTAAGTGCTATCATCAATATGGGTGACGATTTGCAGATGTCCAAAGATGTCAAATGATCAGGAAAAGACGCAAAAAGGACTCATTAAATGTGCTGTGCTGAAACATATAGCAAGCAGTATTTACACAACATTAGAATTTACAATCGTCGATTCGATGCCCACGGTGGAGTAGATGATGACATGATTCCTATATCTATGTTAGTAAAATGCTGCATACTCTGATCGCAGGTCTATAGTGAATCGATGCCTGCAAAAAGCACTTACAAAATGGATCATGAAATAGAACCTTGCAGAAGGCCAAATCCAACGATTTCCGACGGAAAATTACGCTTCACGCAACCGTCACAAAAATTTGGTTCAACCTTGTATTCTAAGAAGTAAGTGAGAAATCTACGAAATTTCATGTTCGGATTCATTCATTCATTCAGTAGGAAGCAACTGCATTGGTAGTAGAATCTTTTGTTGGTGTCGCTTGAAAAATTCATGATATCTTTACATAATTGATTTTTAGCGACCATTGCATTAAAATATGCATTTGGGAAGAATCGGTTGTGCTGCTTCTGAGACAGCTGCCCAAGTTCACAACGATTATATTGTCAACATCACAGAATTAGATTCATCTGCGCGCGCTTCGGTTTCCTAGAAAGGAAGGGTTATATGTAGTCTTAATATCGAAATGGCACATCACAGAATTAGACAACTTGCTCCTTCTCCAATTGACAATTCTTGTATCACTTGCTATTGAAAATGACAAACAATAAGCTGTCAGCAGAGGACACCAGAACCAGTGAGAGATGTTTGCCTGCTGTGATATCACTTCGCACACACCAAAACACACATTGCTGTCTGGTAACATTCGATTAAGTGTATGCACTATTCAGCAAGGAATGGTGAGAAGACGATGGTGAAATCATCATGTGAAATAATTTTCCTACGCCTGCAACTTTTTTTAATAATGATCGGAAGGGCAACATTATGGAGAAAACTTGTGCGCAATGACCTGAATTTTTCAAATCTGAATGAATTGTGGCGATCGAAGCACCTTGCTTGAACTCACATTAATCCACAAGCGACGCTCGACTTTTTTTCATATCTCTGTAAGGTATTAGGAATTCCTTTTTGCCCACTTAATAGGTTCTTCGATGTGCCGGCGATTTTGTATAAATCACACTTCTAGCAAACCGAAGCAGATAAATAAAATATTTAATTCTGTGGGTCAACAGAGATTGCGTCGGGAAACTGGATTCAGCGAGTTATTTAATGTGTTGATGACCCACCTACCGTTGCCGACCCATTCAAATATGGACGTCAACTTCATACGTTATTTTGTATAACATCAATCTATACGAACCAGTAATTGCATCTGCCACTGAACCAATGTTGGTGTCGTAGCATCCAGGTTGATGTTTTCCTCCATTAAGGTAGATATCAACATCTCCAAGAGCTTGATATAGTCCAAATCCAATGGGAAGAATGTCTCCATTGGTGTGAATTGCTTCGACGAATGTTGCATCTGTTTTTGCTAGCCGTGCTCCTGCTGCCATATTTTCAAAGTATGGTCCTGCTGGATCCAAGCCTGTTGAAAACATCGATGATAAGTCATGAATGTGCATTACATAGTGCTGAAGATTTCTATTGTTGGGATGTTAATTGACAAAGTTCAGCTAAATTTGGAGTCTCATGTGTGTCAAAAAACTACAGAATTCTAGACCTTCATGAATGTATCTAACTGAGATACTTGCAGGCAAACACAGTTCTTTGTTGTGTACACACAAAATCTAAATCACACTCTCCCTTAATCTCAAGGAATTTAAATATCGACCTAAAAAGTGCACAAAGTAGTTAATTAACTATGGTGTTGAAGTGCAAAATGCCTTAATTGGCTCATGAAACCCAGACAACTGGAATAGGAGAAAGAACATGAACCAGAAGGCCATATGCTTGTGCATGACTGTGTAAGAGATGAACTCATTCTTTTGTCTCATTTAAATTAATTTTTGACATACTTGTATATGGTCTCGCGAATGATTGCATGTACGCATCTTGGTCTAGACCCTAAAACCTTAATATTGTTGTCCGATAGTTCCATACATTCACACCTGTAATGCTGCTACGGGAGGATGGAATGCTGGTCTTACAATTAAAATTAATGTTTTCAGATCTAAATGTTTGTATTATGAGACTAATCATAAAGAATGAAATTATTGAAATTTAATGCAATGTAAACAGTGGTACTAACTTAATGCTGTAAACCTTTTTCGATAAATACATGTACATGTAAATGCTGGCACCCAGAATAACAAGTAGGCCTATGTTTGAAATCATCCATCTTTACTGCATGCAGGAAAATTACTTCCAAGCAGAAAAGCAGGCACATGTCAAACAACTGACAAATAATAACAGAAACAACATGAATCAGCAAACTTGAGAGACAAGTCAGATGACTGCTTCAAATCCAATAGTAATTTTACAAAATTTTGCTTGTAGCCTACTCCGCACTACATGACTTCAGCATAAAGATTGATTGTCACAGAATAAACAAAAGTGACTTTTTTTAGCTTGTACTTACCACTTATGCGACCAAGTTTTTCCGATGGAAAACGTTTGCCAGCATAACCTGCTATATGAGCTCCAAGACTGTGACCAGCTAGATGAACAGATGATAGCTGGAAGTCTGTATGTGCTTCCTGAAAAATCATTGATATATAGAAAACGAATATAATATCAATAGTTCATGCAGATAATCATGTCAATGAAAAGAAGTGACATTCTGAAACCTAAGACGTGATTTTTTCACCAGAAGTAAAATCAAGTAGCTAACGGGAAGGACAGTAAATATTCGCAAACAATTCAAAACTACATGCAAGTTAACAAGTAAATTGTGACCACTTGGACAGTGATGCTCTATGGAAGCAGCGGGACTGACTACTAGTACATGCACACCTTTATCAGAGTATTCAGATAGGAACGAATACAGAACCTACTGCTTGCCGATAAACATAGTTGCAAAATACTGGTGCAGCAGTGAAAAGATTTCAAAATTTGTCAATTTTGCTTTTAATTCTGCAAAACCTTACAAAATATTTAGAAAAAGCAATTGAAAACCGCAATTGGACAGAGCACACATCGAATATGTTGTAGAATAAGCTCACAACATCATGTTCTTTGGTGTTACTCACAACTCATGCTCACGCTCTGAGGACAACATCCAGTCGAGACGAATTCACATTGCGAAAAGGCTATTTGATAAGATCAGAATTAATCCGAACCACATATAAGGTCATCTTTTTCCAGAGCAATTGCCACACTCAAGACATTTCGGCGCCTTCCTTTCCAGAACTGACTTGCGCTCGCGTTCTTTCTTTCCTTTTATGACCTACATTTCAAATGTCACCCAAACAAGAGTAATTTGAAGATGTCTTATAGATATTTCATTTCTTATTTGTAAAATTTGCAAACCTGTGTAATGTTCGCTTTCTACTCATCGAAAATAAAGATCACTACTACTACAACTACAATGTATTTCTGAGGAATGCTTTAGGACTATGGGAGACCAAATGGCATCTCTCTCTCTCTTACCTTTATTTTTTTGATAAGAAGAGCAATTTCTGCGCCAACCAATCGAGTGTTGGCAGTGGCTTGTGTGTAAGGCAAAGTCGCTCCATTTTTCCAATCAACTTGGATGACATTGCATTTGCATACATTTAGAACTGCTTTACGCATTGCCTAGAAAAATGAAAATTGCAGCTAAATAAATGATGACACAGGCACAGCCTTGCAACCGAATCCAAGACAAATAAAAATGAGCATGGAAATTTGAACACGAACATTTTCCCGCAAACTTGCTGCAAATGTTTATGTGATAATCATGTAGAGAGTACGTGTTTGCTGATGAATTTAATCTCGATCTCGAGATCAACATCTTCCGACAACTGAGATCACCAGAACTTGAATTTGATATTACAAATGGTCCTGTCAGATTTGTGTCATCAGTTACTCAGAAAGTGTAACTATACAATTACAAACTACTGTACAGTAGCCCAATAGGGGCCTAATTACATTTACGCAGACCTATTTCTAATTGAAATTGAAATTACAATGCAAGTCTGGACTATACATTTAGCATTCATTGATGCAATTTAGTACATACTCCATATAAGGTGCAGAACAATTCTCCTCGCAGTGGAGAATTGTTTTCTAGCGTTACGAAGTCACAGAGGTTATCGAAATGATAATTTTGATCTCATGGGCATGAAGCTTTCATCAATCCTTTTGCGCAAGAGTCAAGCACATGCATGCGCGTGGTGCAAGGTGCCGCACTTCTGATTTACGGTTGGAACTCAAAGAGGATGACCAATGATTGAAGTTAAGAGCTGTCAAAGTTGAAGGTTGAAGTTCGTGCCGCATAATCGGCGCTAGAATATCTTCGTTTATAAGACATGACAAGACTCAAGAAGCTTCGTGTCTGACAGTGGCCGATTTAGTTTCGCAATTCCGTTTTAATTCATTATTGCAGAAATATTTCATTTAGGATGAATCAAGATGAACGATCCTTATTTGCGTTAATACGATGAAAATGATGTTTCCTAGAAAATACTTCATTGTCTCAAGTGTGAAATAATTTTGTTAATTTAAGTTCTACTTATCCAGTTAGATCAAACACAAGCTTAGGATATGAATTAAACTACCGGATTTTTTACAAAAGATAGGTGGAATATTAGAGAGTGCGTAAGGAAATCCGTCACTTTATGATGCTGAAGCAGTCTGAATGAAATAACTGAATAATCGAAGAATTTTAGCAACTAAGCTCTTATTGAAATACATCCTCGCCTACATGGGAGTATGTATTGTACGCTGTACGATCAAAAATTAGCAGATTGCAAAACACTTGATTCATCGTCGATCGATTTCGTATCGTCTATTGATACATCATCAGGGCATCAAGTCACATCAGCAAAATGAGGTTTATATACAAATTAAAATGATCAAGTAAACACAGTTAAGAACAGCTAAAATGAAATTTACAATAGAATGGAATGGAGAGGTAATTGCGCATTTACAATTACCTCTCTGTAGTACAATTAAAAGATATGCAACGGAACAGAAGAATCGCATTCGTTCAATAAATTATCAGTTTCATGCATTTTAATCAATATAGCTATGCGAGTGTGTTTAGTACGGCAGACAATAGAAAAATCATTGGCTGTCGCTTTATGAGTGTGCTTTGTAATTTCAGAATCTCGCGGTCTGCCTTTAATATGCTCATCAATGCGAGTAATCAGGTGCCCACGAGTCTCACCAAGGTAGCAACTTTCGCATTGCCCACATTTGAATTTGTAGACTAAATTAGAGATGAGACTCGTAGGCACCGAATCTTTGTTTGGAAAGATGTGGCAAGTTTTGAAGGTGTTAAAAACTACGGAAAGTTTATGGTTTTCTGGTAGGATACGGTTGACGACATGAACAGTTTTCAATGTCTCCTTTTCTTTTTCTTTCACGTAAGGCAGCTTCCAAAAAGTGTAAGAAATATTCGAATTCAAATTTTGACCCGAGTTTTGCGAAATAGCATTGTCAACGTTTTGCTTGATCTTGTTAATGAAATTTTGATTGCAGCCATTTAGCATAAATATCGACAGAATTTTTTCGAACGATTTTTCATAAAAATGATCATTGCTACGAAGATGCTTGGCACGATAAATCAAAGCCCTGATGGCAGCAGTCTTGTACTTGAACGGGAGAAAGCCTCCTTCGGTGTATAGTCACCCGTGTTAATCGATTTAACTGCCCACTCAGTTCCAAAACCATCATGAAGTTTGTGCACAACGACATCTAAAAAGCTTATTCTTTTTATCAATCTCAGTGTCCATTGTGAACTGAATATTCTTGTGATGAGTATTTAGATGGGAGTATGTAATACTATTTTCGAGCAATCCAATGCTAAAAAATAAGCAGGCCCTAAATGATAGATGTGGACTGTTTTGGCTTTCATTAAGCCTAAAAAGTTATGAGAACTCTAAGATCGATTGGGAAAAAATGTAAAATAATTGGAAAACTGATTCAGTAAGGGTAATTAATGAAATTCATAAAAACACGCTTTATAATACATAACATGCATTTATTAGCCTATGCACTCTTTAGCAAAATTGCTGTTGCATGATAGAGCTTCTATATGAAACTGCAATTACTTTTCCTTCGTTGATTGATTGGAACTTATGATGCTGTAACGGTGAAAGTCTTTAAATGCATATAAGAAAAATCCATAATGCTTCTTACAATACGAAGGATGTTCTTTTTCATTGAAGATTTATGGACCTAAGAGTCATTACCGGGCACGTTTGTACACATGATCTTTTATCGACATTCTCAACACGTTTATCCAATATCATTCGCAATATCACGGAACCAACTATGCCGTATGAAAGAAATGCTCTTTTGAAATTCTCCGCCGCACAAAATTGGTGGAAAATTACTTCAAATTCACAAATTTTGTGTTCAGTGTAAAAATGGGCCGGAAGATGTCGGCTTTCCTTGCTGTACTCCAAATAACACATTTATGTACCATTTGCTGTATTTATGCATCAAATTCTCTATGTCTATGTCGAAATGTTTGTCTGGATATTCATTCGCATTTAAGAGCACAATTGCTTGTACAAATGCTATTTGCTGATCAACATACTGTAATGTCATGTAAACTTTCGAAAAAATCATTTGTAGGAATGTTATAACTATGATATAATATACACGTATGTTAATTATCATATATAACTTCCTAATCAGCTTACCACCATCCAAGGATCTGTCCCGCTGTTAAGGAAGCCATGAATTATGAAAACCGTGCGTCTGGAAAAATCCAACTTCGACTTAAGAAGACTTTCTTTATTTGCTGTGAGGAAAACTGCATTTTCGTTTGATTCTCGGGCATACGCCCTGAACACCGTACTTACAGCAGCTCGACTTTGTGGTAGGAGTTGGATGGGTCGGACGAAAAGATTATAAAAGTCACCGCCAGTAGAAAAGCATCCTAACTCCCCATAGCATTTGTTGAGTACAATGATGGACCCTGCAAGAAAAATCCTTGAATCTTTGTTTGTGGTTGCAGAATAATGAGACAGACAGTTGTAGAATTACAAGGATAAAAAAATTAGCCTCTTACCTACTGTAGAGCAGTGTGACCGCAACAATAGTTATTCGGCATTTTAACATTTAATGTAATGCTTCTGCTTTGCTTAACAAGAATACATAATGTATATGTAAGTCTTTGATTTGACTTCATCAAGAACTAAGCCTTATAGTCTTTTAGTTTGACTTTATAGTAGGTTGGGACACTGCTGAAGTTAATAATTGCAATGACGGATAATTCACGAATGAGTGCGCCACCTAATTTTCAAGATTACTTTCAAATTTCAGTGTGTTTTTATCGTTGCTCTAAGCTTTTCAACCACTTGTGTCCATCAACCAACAGTGAAAATGAAGCATAAGCGAAGCCAGTCACGGACATAGTGTCGCAATATAATCGTTGCTCGAATTTGGACTTCTATCAATTATGATCAATAGAGTCAAATTGCCGCGTCGTAATTAAGAGCCTTACGAAAATTTTGCTCTAAAATTCTCTATGTTTTATGTAAAATTTATCATTGATAGAAAAGCGATGAAGTTATTCATTTGATAAAAACGGTAAGGAAATTGTGTGGAATGGAATTTCCAATCATGATTCCATCTGTGATTATGATAAATCTGCATTAACCTCTCATTGATTGGTAATCTTCTATTTATTACCGACATTATTATTTCACTATCAATGAAAGTAGTGAAGCGAAGAGAAAACGAGGAATTGCCCCAAGTAACTTTACTGCATTTGATGATATCGTAAGGGAAGTAATTTATCGCAAAAAGTAAGAATAAGGTAAAAACGCTCATTATGTTTCCATCACTGCATTTTTTGAAAAAAAAACAAATGCACAGGCACCTGAAACTCCAAGCACTTCATCGTTGACCGAACTTGCAGGAAATCGAATCGATGTATGTATAGATGAAAACATTTATTGACAGGTGCACTAACTTTGACGACATGTCAGCAGTGCGTTGAAAGCAGGGATGCGGACTTCCATCATTTTGGTTGAAGCTGGAGTCGGGGTCCTATCAAATAATAAGACTCGGGACGGCGGCCTATATCTAGACCCGAAACTTAAAACAAGCAAATTAGCTATCCTCGTGTATAACTGTCACTGTCTTGATGTCAAATTTCTCCGTCAAACAAAAGTACAGGGACAACAGTGCAAAGCTAATGATAGCCGAGGGACAGAGCTATGATCATAGAAGTAGAAGAGAAGAACACTAAATTTGATTACTGTGGCTAGCTATGTCGTGAGCTCTGTCATCTCTGAATTTATAACGAATGAGAGAGGTATAGTGGCAGAAGGCTCGATGAATTGTCATTCATTTAATGTACTGTATGTTCGTTTTGTTGGTGCTCATTTGTAGATGCATAGAAGAAAACAAGAATTCATGCTACAGCCCGGCGCTTCGCCCGACCCGGAAAATGATGCAGGTCCTTTTGAACCAGCATCTAAGAAATTAAATAAATGACGCAGTGGTAATTCATTGATGTACAGTAAGCAGACGATCCATTGAAGAGGACGCTTCAGTTACAGTTCAAGCCTACGAATGATGATATTATCGACACCAGTGTTGACATTTGTTCCATCACACCCAATAGCCATAAAATCGTAATCAGCTCCATATCGTTGTTCAAGAAAGTCTAATTTCTTTTGTGATATCAGATGCTGAACCAGAACGAGGACATACGTGGGATAAGTATGATGATCCAGGTTCTCCTACAAGCACGATGTGTTTTTCTTTAACAAAAAGTAGGATAATGGCCACTGTAGGAAATGTCAATGTCATTCTTCTATCACTTTTTTTAATTGGTTTTGAATGCGCGGATGTTCGAGAAGTCCGAAGCAAGATGTCACTGTCACTAACTACTCTCACTGCCTTCTGTGAATTCATCGTCTTCGAAGTCAAGACAATTTGGAGAAACAATTGCAAAACGAGTCTTCTTTTCTTTGACGTTTTGCATTTTCCGCTTCGCAGATCTCAAACGTTTCTCGGTATCTTTCTTGTCGACTACGCCAATCATCAATCGGCGTTCAGACTGCTGATCAATTCAAAAGTCCTTTCTTCTTTCAGAAATTTCTTAGATGAATCACATTTACATTGACTGATTGGCACACATTTGCGGGATGCGATATCGAACAGGATATTTTTCCGTTTTGCAAACCGTTGGAAAGTCATGTCAAAGTTTGTTTTTTTACTGGATTTCATCAAGTTTCGGTATTCATCATGTAGTGTTTTCACTTTTTCCTTGATTTTCTCTTCAGTGATTACAGGAATAGATGCTTTACTCCAGAGAGTTAAGATATTTGGCAATTAATGATCAATCACTTCACTAGTGCTTCGCTCTTTATCTGTTAAAGTTTTCAATTCGTTGCGATGGTGTTGGTAGAATTTAAGTACATGGTACTGCGTCGCAGAACACTGGGTGGTAATTCCTCACCTTGAATACAAAGTTCATCACGTGTGGCTAACTTTCTAGCCATGTCGCAAACAGCTTTCGAAGATACAGGTGTTGTGGTAAAAGCCCCTTCTCTTTTTGAGTGGCGCCTATCATTTGAGTGACACACGCATGATTGTATTGATGTTTTTCATGAGTCACCGTATCGTTCACAAATAGCTCATTGTAAGCGAACGATTTCTATGGTATAAACCCCTGATGATCTGGATCACGTGATATGGAGACGTTATTCTTTTTGTAAACTTGTAGATATCTCTACAATTTCACTATCATGCACCGTAAATATTAATTTGAACACAGCCTCGTGTCTTAGGCTAACTTAGATTGTTATTATTTTTGTATTTCATCATAAAACCGTTGCTCAAAGTGAACTGTACAATTGAAACAAGCATCTTGAAAAATACGTAAAATTGCAAAAATATTCTTTAATTAAAGCACATGGCGGCGCCTCTTAATCATAAACAATAGTTTCAAAATTTTTACTGGGCATTATGAATGCATTATAGACAACTTTTATGCTAGGGCCGAGGATTAATTCAAACTTTCATATTTTCACTCCACCCTATTGTACCGGCATCTCACACTTTTGTCCCTGTGGCTGCATTATATTTTTACGTGACTGTTCAGGCTATAACTGAGATCATGTATGCAATAATTATTCACATTAATTTCTATACAATTTATCTTAATAGATTTATGTAAATATTGCAATCATGATTGTACTAGTCGATATGGAAGAAAATAATTTCACACAATTAACTGTTAGCAATTTATGCACTATGAAATTACAGCAGTACTCAAGCATCAGTAATAAGACGTCGGTTTTTTGCAACATTTCTTTTCAGTTCAGAACAAGCATAAATCCGATTTTTGTTAACTGAGTAACAACTAGTGATGAAAATTTTCCGGAAAATTTTGGAAAATATTGGAAAATTTTGAAAATTCTGATTTTTGTGATAGGCCATGCTTTGACCGCTTCCACAGCCGAGGCAGCTACACACCAATAGAATGGGTCTATAAAACTGGTGAGTTTGATCATTATTTTGAATAAAACGATTTTGAAAAATGAAGGAATTTGAATTTTTGTGATATAATGTTTACGTTTTCTATCACAGCCGAGGCATAGACACATCAATAGAATTGTTCTAAAAATCTTGATTTCATCATATCATTTCGATTAAAATAATCGTAGCAATACGAATCCGTCCGCGGATTTTCGAGCATTCCTTTGCCAGCAGTTGCGTGGCAATTTGTTGCCATTTTTAATATTATAACACAGACATGTTTTGGGACAACGTGAATTTTTTCCTTTACATAGGGATATAATTTCAAGCATTGTGAAAGATCTGGAGCAAAAATAATGCACTTTATTTGGGAGTTTGTTTATGGCTTGAAAGTTAAGCTTTATTATGCAGCCTTGATTGCATTGGCAATGATACAAATTCTCCATGTGTTGATGAACATGTTAAGCACAAGCACACAGTCCAACACAGCATTATACATGAGCGACCATATATTGGAAGATATATAAAGACTGTATAACTCGTGAGATATTTGGAAACTAAAGATATCTTTGATGATTAGAAGAATATCTATATGATAGCTTCTAACTTCTGGCGTATTGTCCGATATCTTCGTGGAGGACAAACTACACATTCCATTTCCAGCTGGTTCAGATGGTTCAGATAGTTCCCAATCGATTTCAGATCTACTTAAATGAATTTCAGACTTTTCCAGATGAATTGGAGATTCTCCAATTGAATCTAAGATCCTTTCAAAGTTGAGTTTCCGACAGATATCTGAAATTCAATTAGAGAAATCTGAAATCCATTTAATGTCTGATATTCAGTTGGAAAGATCTGAAATAGACATGGAGGGTGCAGTTGGTTCCAAAAGTTGACATGCAGGATAATAGAGAAGTTTTCGGTCTTTTAATATTACATAGTTTTTTCAAACGACTGCAACAAGTCTCCAAAACAATGGCAAAAACGTCAATCACCGAAAAAAAAATTTCAAAATTTTCCATTGGAAAATTTTCCGGAAAATTTTCCATTTGCATCACTAGTAACAACAGATGACAAAAGACAGGAAGTAGTTTTTACGATTTATCAGAATTCATGACTTGGTTAGCTCCAAAGTTTTCTTCTGTCACATATTATGTTGACGCACAAATATATTAAAGATCCATAAAGTGAGGATGTTTAGGTACACAATGTTCGTCAGTAACACTTCCTTCAGGGCACTTGTATTAAAGAATTAAAACCAGTTTCCAGAAGAATTAATTTGACTATTTTTCCATGACGAATTCCTTCGAGGGTTTCCTTCAGCAACCGATTACCCATTCTCTTGGTCTAAAAAAAATAACTTCTAGAAAGATCACAAACTCGATCTAGAATCCAATAAAATTTTAAAATTTCATGAGCCAATTAATTTCATTTTGCATTCAGAATGCAGTGCACATCTCACATCTGGCTAAAACAGAGACAATACAGTTAAGTTAAATGAGCTGCGTTCTCCTCACACTTTACAAATCAGAGCAAACTCTTCCTGAATAACAGACCTGGCTTTTTCAGTCAATTCATTTCTCTTTCTGCTCTTATAATCAAAGCCCCAAAATTCAATAATGACATACACAGAAGCATTTAAAATTGAGTTGATAGATAGGTTAGGGAGAAAGTTAGAGTCATATTCGTGTGAAACTCTTATCTCAACCTACACACGCAAAAATGACAATGTCAGGGATGAGAATACGGAGGGAAAATCCGGAAACACTCGCAGATGAGGGGCCCTGATGCGGTAATGTAAAATTTGCATTACTAGATTTGGTAAAATATCCAGAAGGTTCTCCATACGCGATAATATAAGTGTATTTTATCAATTGCACACTACAAACTCTTTCTTCAAAATTGAATGTAGAATATGTGTTAGAAGGAAAGGTGAAAGTTATTTATAAATAAAAAAATTGCGTATGCTGAAGTACATTGATGAAGAAATGTAGGCTAAGCTTTCAACTTTCCGCCAACCTCCCTTGCCTGGTGCTTCTTCGATTGCATTTTTGAACGAGTCAAGAGCCACTGTAATGTTGGTCAATTGTAACTCAGCATTAAAACCACGTGCTGAATACAGAAGTTCCTATTGAATGAATAGCAGGAGTTATATGTTTGAAATAAGTAGAAGTTTTACTTGTTTGAATTCACAACGATCTTTCCATTCAAATTTGAGAGTTAATCGCAAAACACACTTGTGGATCTGCTCAAGTTGAATGCTATACTAAAAGCATTCACACACCCAATTGAGTCATTTTCTGCTTGTGTTCATAATTAGCAATAATGAGCATGATAGCACTAGCCAAGGTAGATGAATCGTAGAGCTAGAACATTACCTAGCTAAATTTTTCAGTTATGGTATGGTGTTTTTATGAATAACCATCACCATCGCTTGTCAGTACTTTACTTTTAGTTGTTTTCGTTTATAAGATGCCCAAGCATATTCCGACGTAATACTAATGCGCTGAAAAATTTAGTCAGGGAATGCTACTATTCTACACTGTAAACTGTAGGGCACGAATTTAGGCATGAAGTCAAAATCTGGTGCCTATTAGCGCCTATTGATGCCTGAAGGCACTTATGGGCACCAAACCAAATATTTGTTTATCTGGTGAAAACCATATACAGAAAAATTTCTTCATTTACGATTGCTAATCAGAAGCTAATTTATTCGAAAATAAGCCATATAAGCTTCAAATTACTCAACTCGGCAAATTTAAATCTCCATTGTTTGAGTCTCCAACATTTTAAAGACATTCTTTCATTGTTCCATCCGTGAAGTGCTGCTGAGTAGCGCTTGCGATAACAGCTGTTCAGGATAGCATATGGACTTGAATCAAGCAAAATTATATTTGAAGAACAGAAAAAGGTGCTACATGGAAAAATGTAAGTACGACATGAGTTCGTTTGAAAATATTCATGCATCCTTGGAAATATAATGTACTAAGCCCACTCACTATCAAATCATTTGTATAGTTTAGTTTTCCGACAAGACCAACCAACGTCCAGTCAAATCTCAGTATGATGCATTTTCATGTTTTCTACATACTGCAACCGCAGACAGTGCAAATATTTCTTGGAAAGAAATGCTTTCTTTACTTTACTTTAGTCATGTTTGCACTTGAATAGTTGGCCACAATAGAAGCACATGAGGTTTCAACGAAATCACTGGATCCAATTAAAAAGTCACAGCTCCTATTGTGAAGAGATGGCCATAGATAGTGACGCTGCTCTTTTGGAATTTCCTCTCTTGACTGATTGTGAATCGTCAATGTTGCACTCCAGCATTGATACCGCCCTTCGAAGTCGTTATTGTTCGACCTTCCTCATAACGCGTTACTATAGACACGTCAACGACTGAATGCCGAGAGTTCGTGTTTACTTGCTTTCCTAATGTTCAGTGCGGCAGTGACATCGTGATCATGCATCCTTCTGCCGACTGACAGACAGCTGTCTTGGAATAGGGCGAAAGTGTTAACTGGACGATTTTCATATACATGGGATTTTTTTCTTTGTACATTCTACTGTTCATGCAACATTCATTTGGAAACTACAAATCAAATTAAGATAAGTGTCCCATTTTCGAGGTGAGAACCATTCCATTCATATTTGCTTCAAGACGATATTTAGAAAAGGTTCTTTAGGTATCATAAAACATATATGAAACTAGGGTCTTTGTTCAATGCAATGGAAACTTGAAACCATGCACAATTGCTTGAAAACTATTCATTCCGAAGTAAAATGGAGTTTTATATTAGATCTCAGTTTCTTAACATTGTGGTTAAATAGCATTGTAAAATAAAAACACAGTTTCATAAAAATGTAACACAGCTTCAAATGGACAAAATGTGTGGCTAACGATCTATCGAATCTTACTTCAGAGTAATAAATTCGATTGCAAGATCTCGAACATTTTTTAGGCGTTAGAGATCCCAAGATTTCAGTGCCGAGACCACGATTATTATATTAGGCCTATACATACAGTTAACAAATGAAAATTAATGGTTACTTTTCTGGTTCCCCTCCCCAGCCAGTACCATAGCACGTTTTGTTACGTAAATCACATGAAATCAAAAGTGATCATAGCTCCAGGAACACGAGTAACTTAGATATCGGGTAGCTTATGCTGACGACGAATAGGACTCGTATGTGACGTCACAAACTGTGCGCTCGTTGACCAGGTTCCACCGGAAACGTAATGTGCGAGTTTTTATTACAACTGTCGTCGCAATGATTTACCTTAAAAATCAGGGTTTCGACAGGCCATTTGATGCTCGATGCCCGCAGATTAAAGGAATTAAGAAAGATATTAAAATCAGAAGTGTAGAGGTGCCCATCTGATGGTCCTGAAACTCCCGCAAAGAGAGAGAGAGAGAGCTGCCTATTAGCTATTGGCAAGGAGAGACTAGAAAAGAGCTACTTAATCAAATAAGCAAGGGCTAACCTTAGGCGAAACACAATTAATAATTAACAATTAACACAATTAAATCACGAATCGAACTATTCAGTAAGTAAAACCAATGTGAAGAATAAGAATAAAACACAAAAGTAGCCAGTTCTAGCCCCCGTTTGCCCAATTTGCACTTAAGTACATGTCCTTGCTCCATTCATCAGAGCACACGCCCACGCATCAGTAGCGAAGAAGACATCGGAGCACACGCCCACGCATCAGAGCACGCATCGGCGCACTTGGGGGTTGAGCACGGAGCACCAATCGGAGCACGCGGCGCCGAGCACGTGTGATGAGTCACCGCACGGTATATAAGGAAAGGCGCTGTCAGAGAAATTCATTCTCATCCTATGCCGACAACAGCAACGTTACGCTCTCTGGCTGCGACACGTCATCCCAAAGAGGAGATATCCTATACACCTTATTCATCGAAAGACTTTATTGTGGAACGAGACTGTAATACACTGTATATTATTCCGACAAAGGAGAAGAGTGTGTCGTTAGAGAAGATTATTGCAGAGCTTCGTATTCAGTTGCTGAATGTAATACTGTATGGACCACGCTTCTTGTTTGATATTCGAACATCTGCAAAGTTCCCCAAAGGTGCACTGGACGTGTCCTATCGCTATTTGAACATTGGTGACGATTGGGACGTGGAAGAACTGATCGATTCGTTGCAGAAGAAGTTACGTTCTCAACTGGAGTGTCATTATTTTGGAGGAATCTTGTGTATGCAGATTGACATTGGGTTTGGTTCATTGTTTACGTAAGATACATGATCTGAACCACGATATAATGGAGCCACCAACAAAGAAGAGGCGAACCACAGTCCGTCCCCGCCCTCAACCCTATTATGAGTGCGAGTTTTGCAATAAACGCTTCCGACTGTTTTCACAATGCATCCGTCATGGACGCAAGGAGATAGGGAAGGAGTATTGCGATCGTTGTGGGAAATGGTGGACTACCAATCATCAGTGCTCACTGGATAGAGGTTATTGGGGCGACAAGGAGAGTGAGTTCACCTGCCTGCTTTGCAAACAAGACTATAATATGGAAGCTTACCATAAACATCCATGTGTGGGTCGGTGCAGGTACTGTGATGAGAAGATTCAGGAGGAGGAGAACGAATGGAATGAACATTTATGTCCCTATTTGAGCATGTATATGCCCACCGAACCCTTGGACCCGAATCGCCCAGTGGAGCCGGAGAGTACGAATTCATATCTGTACGACTTGTCAAAAGTGAAGTTGGCACGCTGTCCCTGGTGTCATAACATGTACCAAGCATTTTTCTTATGGGAGCATGTTTGCAAAAAACATAAGGAGGTGTGTGGATGGAATCCGTCGTGGAGCAAGACGAATGAGGCATGCGACAACTTTGTCTATATGTGTGTCTGTGGTGAGATGCTGCACCGTGACGTGGAGGAAGAGAAGGTCCGTCAATTTATCTCGCTGCATAAGGAGCATATGGCCAAGAAAATATGGAAAAATCAGCGCGAAAAGTTGAAACGGATATATGAGAGTCAACCGAATCCACCCAAGGAAGTGAACAGTGTCCCCCAAGCCTCGCTTCGACCAGAGAATAGAAATCGGGACCCTCGCAAATATTCATTTGACTTTAGTAAGAAACGAGGGAGACCTCTGAAACCCATTGTTTTTAAGAACCAATTGAATTGGTTCACGTATAATGTAGATTTGGATGATGAATAAATGTAGTAATCAATCTCCTATTGTTGTGACTAAGTTATGATTGGGAAGCGTAAACATTAATCATGACACGCCGTAAACGACGTCAGAGAGGAGGAACTGTAAGACATGTGAAACAGTATATAAAATCTCAACTGCATCGTAGAGGGCGTGAAGCTTTTCAGAGACATAAAGGTGAATTGATTCGACGTCATTTGGGCAATACGTTGTTGCCAGCAGCGTGGCGACCACGTTATAAATCCAATAATCAAATGATAAAGGAAGAATGGCAACGGTTGAAACACGATCTAAATAGGAACAAGTTGGGAAAGTTAAAGACGTTAGGGAAACTATTAATGAAGAACTAAGTAGGGACATCTAACCTATCACGGTAATCATGCAACGTGGAGGTATTTATCGCGGAAGCCGCCGTCAGAAAGGGGGCATTTACCGTGGAAGTCGAAGACAAAAGGGTGGAATCTACCGCGGGAGTCGTAAACAAAGAGGAGGCATCCTCCCATTTTTACTCCCCCTCGTCCCTGCACTTATTGCCGCAGGGAAAGCTGCAGCGTTGGGAGCAGCGGGTGCAGCCGGTGCCGCAGGCGTAAGTGCTTTAGCGAATAAAATATCAGGAGGAGGAAAACGTCGAAGGAGACGTCATCATCGCTAAACCAATCATGTTGTACACCACCCTAGGGACGGGTATATAAGTCGAGACACACAAGACGAGATTCATTTCACGATGCGTCGGATTCAGCATTTGGGCGAGCTCATGCAAGGTTCTTATACCATTACATTTGATCATCCTAAAGTACAACAATGGTGGGTGGAGCAGAAGAAGCCGGTGCGCAATTTCATCGTATTTGATACGGAAGGAGATCCCATGCAGGAAGTCGCTGCCATTTGGTGTCATTATACGCCCAGAGACGATAAACCGACTGGATATGTGACCATTACATCGCGCTTCCATGACTTTATCAAACATGAGTCATCGGGGTGTGATGTTTTTGCGACTCAATTTATTCATGGTCTCAACCCACGTGTGATTGGGAAATGTGGTGCAGAAGAGAATGTGATTATTCACCGTTTTAATTGCTGGGTCCATGAAATGACACGCGAGTATGGAAACGCGGAACTGATTGTAGGGAATGGATTATCGGAGATGGAAAGAACTTGGTTGAAAAGCATAAAACTCTTGGAAAAAGTGACCATGGATAGTATTTCTCTCCCCGATTGGTCTCAACGCATTGACTCTCATTGGAATATATTCACCTCATGTATGCGGGATAGTGAAGTGTATAGACTTGGCTACAAGGAACATATGCGTCGCGGATGTCACTGGATGAATCATTCCCAGTATGAAGGGAAAGAAGCGTACCGTCGAGCCCTGTTACATTTACGCCGAGGGAAAGCACTCACAGAAACGCAAGCTGCCAAAGTACAGTATGGGTACCACTGTGCGCTGTCAGATGTGGTCGAGATTCTTCTTCATTATTGCTTTGAACTACACTATCGACTTTATGTGCATACACTGTATTTAAATTATGATTCCTGTGAAGCTGCATGGGCCTGGACCAAGATTGACCCCATCACTGTGATGCATGAATCAACCACGGTGGACAATGGACAACTCCACAAGTCTTACATTGTTCATTATTGTAACTTAAGTGACTACGCCGAACATCGTACCTTGTGCAAGAATAATGCATGTTGTGAAATAACTCAAGAAAGTGCATCTCTATAATAAAATGTTATTCCAATGACCTGTTATTTTTGATGATCATTGACTTGGGAATACTCTCAATTGTATGAATCATTTTCAACATTAAAATAATGCTAACGTGTAAAATTCAATCTTTAACATTCATTTTAACTTCTATCATGATATGTCCTATAACCCAGTTCACCCTTGAATAAAATAGTCATAGCTTACCATGTATGTTTATTGAATACATGTATCAAAATATGAAGTAGAAGAAGAAAGATACACAAGTTAAAACACCCAATCGTCAACAAAGTCTACGTCGTCCCAAAATGCAACCGCTTCATCCAAGTTTTGCAATTCAGTTCTAACGTTATACCGACTACTCAAATTAGTCAGTGGACGGCGAAATGGATGACGATTAAGATCCAGTTCGGGATAGCCAGCTGCATTCGGTGGGGTATTCTCCTTCTCAGCTGTCAAATAGTCCTCCACCTGACCATCGCTCATACTCGGTGGTCCGAGATCGTTGAAACTAGACGTAGAAAGTTCAGGGGTTGGTGGGATGTGAAACGGTCCTTCGAAGGTGGGTGGTGTTGGCGGGAGGGAATATGGTCCGTCCAGATCGGGAAAGGAGCCCCAGTGGGATGGGAGATCCGTAGGAAAATCGTCATCACTGATCGAAGGTAATGGGCTGGCTGGCGATAAAGGTAGTGTGCTTGGTCTTGGTAGTCGGCTGAGATCAACCATCTTCTTGTATGTTCACGAGTGTTATGAAGGCGGAACATTTTCGACTTGGCTTTATAGTGTTGCAAATGCCCCATCCCCTGCTCCGAGCATTAGACGTGCCCCATTCCATGCTCAGAGCACAGAACAGAGCATTGGGTGTACCCCATTCCATGTTCGGAGCACCTATCGATTGGAAAACTAGGTAAAAATAGAGAAACGATCAAGACACATACATGATGGAAGACTTTCACGTGTACACCTATCCAAATCAGCTCATTATTTACCCGAAAACGACATGTCAACCGCACGCGATGTTGGAGAAAGTGATTCCCTATGTGAAGGAGAAGATCAAAGTGAAGCCTGAATGTGAACTCTCCATGGATACATTCACGATTTATGAATACAAAAGAAATGGTTCTCCACCATTGATGGGTGCCAGTGAACGGTATTATGAAAGTGACGTCGAAGAAATGGATGACTATTTAGCCTCACTGAAGAACGTATGGGACTATGAATTTATGGACAGTGATAACAAAGAGATTCTTGGTGTCTATTGTATAACGTTTAATTTTGAATATTTCTCTGTTGGATGGACATCAGAAGAAGAAGAATATGTAAGCGACGCAGACTAAGTATGAATAAAGAATGTCGTTTTATGAATCATGTTGCTTTTCCATATTATAAGCATTCTGCTATTGGGGTTGATAGATTTGGAAAAACATGCTACTGGTACTCCTTTTTCTTCTGAGAGAGATTGTACGCATACTCACCGCGATGAGTGACTATTTAAGTTATGGATCCTCACGCTCTCTCAAATAAGATCATGTTACTCCTACCCTATTATCGAAAAAGACGACATCGCCCTATTCGGACAAGACATCTTCGAAAAAGACGATCGCGTGGAAGATGGACATCACGCCCACAGACAGTTCGACCACTCCTTCGCACCAAGCGCGGATGAAGATTCTTATTGATTTTTGGTTCGATGAACGCATCCGAGGCAATGATATCCCCACATTAGAAGAGTTTACCGACACGTCCACCGTCTATTTGAATCAATTGGTACTGAATGACCGCTATTCCATCGTGGGACGTGTGTATTTACTCATGGCTATTTTTGAGGATGACGTTTTGTATGAGGACACACTATGGAAGTTTATGAATGAAAAACATTTGACCTATGTACAAGAGCTGTATCATAAACGTGTGATTTCAGCAGCAAGTCTTATTTATATCAAAGAGACATTGAATCGTATCTGTGCTCATTTCAGTATTTTGTTTCAATGGCCAACAAATGTATTTAAGCATGCACAGGAACACACAACAAAAATCAACCATGAAGGGAGGAGCGCGTGAAAGTGAAGAGACCCTGACGTTGCGAAAATTGAGAATAACCCTATGTCCTATCTGTAAATGCCCTTATCAAAAAGATCGTCTGAGAAGGCATATTTATAATTCACACCATCTAAAATATAAATCAAAAGAAGAGATCAAAGCAAGTGAAGAGTTCATCTATGCATGTCTATGCGGGGAAACCCTCGATGGAACGGTGGATAGGAAGACAGCTCAACAATTTGCGCGTCAACATACCCATATTTTAAACGAGCGAATGGAGGGAGAAAATGTGAGCAAACTCAAGTATATTATTCAACAGCATGTTCCGAGATCCTCTTTGAAGGTGTCCTCTACGTTGACAGGACAAGATCGTCAATTATCACCCACCGCACGTCGTGCAATCCCCTTGCGACCCCCTCAACCTATGAATACAGATTTAGATGCAGACGATAGTCTAGAAGCACTCATTCAACCTTCTCCAGCGGATCATCGCGCCTTAGCAACACCTGATCCATCTCACACTATGCTACAAGCTGTCGTGAAAAGTATGGTTGACGATCGAGCCAGAGTGGATGCTCCCCCGGATCCCACCCATACGGTCCATCAAATACAAGAAGAATGGAATCGATTGCCGCCCGATGTGTTAGCCATGGCTGCGAATGAGATTGATATGAGTCCTCTATCGTTAGAGAATATTCAACCTACACTAAGTCATGTGACATTTGATAACTACCCAGGTCCTGTCAATGATCACAACAGTTATGTCCAAGCCATGTCGAACACAGTGGGAAATCCAGAGGTACAAGAATCAAGCGAACCTCGTCAACAACACTCGGTGGGGGTAGGAACCCCTCAACAACACTCGGTGGGGGTAGGAACCCCTCAACAACAACACTCAGTGGGGGTAGGAACCTCTCAACAACCCATGGACGCACACCCCGTGGAGGAAAGAATGTTTTACCCAGTCAATTCACCTGTCATTGACAACTCCCACGAGTACATTATTCAACTGAACAATTTGAAAAACAGCGCCATTGTTCAACTGTTGAACGATTCTATTCGTCTCCATGAACGTCATTTAAATGCTCGCAAACGCATCTTGCACGTGTTGGAAGAGGCATTTAATCAACACATTCATGAACCCAATCGTACAGATGGCAATGGAGACTATTTGGATGAGACATTGGAAAGCATGCGTGACTTGCTGACTCAAAAGGAAGAGTTTATTGCCCACTTAACCAACCAAAATGCAGACGTCCACGCACGCTACATGAATTTGGTGAACGCCATGTAAACTAAGTTATGTGGGATAGAGGATGATAGACAAGAATGACGTGTCAGTGTGAATCATGTTCAAGTCGACGTCAGGACTTTACCAATGTACTGAAATCCCTAAGTTCAGGGATAGGATGCTCGAAAAAGAAAATTAACCGTCATGTCGATCAATTGCCTGAGGAATATGTCAAGGATATGCAAGCACTCATGAGCAGAATGCGAGAGAATCCAGGGAAATTAACACCTTTACAGCACGAATTTATTCAATCTTACAAAGGCATTCTCCGCAAATTTGTGAAACCACCCCCTCAAACTCGCAAATACTTGGGTCAAAAACGGAAATTTAACAAGAAACAAATCCCCTTCGCACAAGCCTATGCCATGGCATATCACGATAATCCAGCAGCTTTCAAACAAGCCTTACATGCATCGATCGGCTCCAAACACTAAGTAAACCATACCCACGTCATCAACACTATCATCATGGACAATGTTCAATCCATAGTGAACACACTTTCAACAGCCAACGGAGGAGATTTAAAATGTTCACTCATTGGTTCATTCAAAGAAACCCTATCACAATTCTTTACACTCGTCATATTCATTTTGGTTACCCTCTTATCTGGTCGAAAAATGATGAAAGATATCAAAAAACGTAAAGAGAGTGGAAAACCCTTACTCGATGTGGAAGTCGTCAATTATGATGTGTCCAAAACGCCTATACTCAACCCCACCAAACCGCACAATGAAATTCCCATGAAATCGAACGATTTATCGAAGAGTGTGAATAAGTCACGTTCACACAGTAAAATTGCTATGAAATCAAACGATATACCGAAGATTTAAAGGATGATTTTCCCATGACATCGTTAAAAATACTACGGATTTGATGTGTTATTTTCCCATGATATCAATCGATTCACTGTGACTTTGAAGAACACACTCTGTTACAAATCCTCGTAAAATCAGGTGATTTATCGAGAATTCTGAGGTCCTTTTCCACACCAAATCGACCGATGTTATCGTAAAATGACTCAGCAAATTCCCATGAAATCAAGCGTTATCTCGTGAATTTGACCTACAAAAAGGGACAAGCCCCGTACACCACCAAAAATGAATGATTCATCGTGAATTTGACGGAGCACCAATCAGAGCACTTGTAGGCGTGGGTGTCAACCAATGAGAAGAAATTTTCCCACGCTCAACTCTATATAAACTGAGCCATTTCAGTCATTTTCATTCAGTCATGGGTAAACGTACGAACACGTTGGAAGCTCCTCTCGCGAAGAAGGTGAAAGTCACGTATTCGTCAGATACACCGACATCGAAGCCAGTCTTTGTTGAAGCGACGGAGCCCTATTTCCATACGAATGGGAAAGCCGAGAAGAACTATCTTACCAAGGCACAACCACAGTTGGAGCCTCTGCCCATCACACGTCTGGTATTGGGCAAGAAATGGAATAACACTGGATATTATCCCATTCGCGGAGAGAATGCGATGATGGATGCGATGGATTGGCAATCACGACGAGACATTTCAAAACTCGTGTTTGCCACGGATTTTATGGATGGCGTGCACAAACGTACAATAACAGTGGGTACGGTTCCGATCAACTCACCTCCCTCTTCACCATTTCTCAAGCCGTCTCACGCGATTTGGAGACGTTGGAAGATGCGATACAATCCCTCTACAAACAAGTCCAACCCGAATCTGCCTACAACTTTATCTCCTGTCTCGGTTATGTACACAAGAAATCGGCCTACGACAGTGTCTTTATGAAGCTAAAGCAGGACACGCCCATCTTCCTGATGAAGGAGAATGGAAAGAACAAGAAGGTTAGTTTGGCCACTATTGGACATCTTCTTGCCAATCTCAAGGCGAATACCTTCCTTCAAGCAAATACCATCTTCCGCGTCACAGGCATATACTATAATCCACAGACAAAGACTCTGAAACTGTGTTTTACTGTGGATCAAATCCAAGTCCGTATCAAACAGGTGGAGGAATGTCAGAGCACAGCGGTGGGGGAAAAGAAGAAGAAGAAGAAGACAAAGATGACACTCGATATAAAGAAGACACACATTCCCTCCAGTGGTTTATTTGATCTGATACACATGGTGCAATCTAAACAAGACATTGATTGGGAGGAACTCAAACACTTTATAAATGATCTCGATCATCTCTCCCAATTAGAGGACAGTATTGCACTTATGAAACAAAAGGAGGATGAGATGACAAACATGCTTTCTCAGAGGTGGAGTGCTCAACCCACGGAGGAAGAGGATTGGAAGATGATGCGGACGGATTATGCCAAGGCGCAAGCACTCGGTGTGTACATTCGCATCCGGGAAGAGTTACACGCGCTGCATATCTTTGACGGTGATCAAATACAAGCCGAGAAATGGATCAATCGATTCCTCGAAATGTTCAAGGATATGGTGGAACACAAACAGGAGAGTCAGTGGTATGTGTCATCCTCATGGTACAAAGCAGGACAGTGTGTCAATGAGAAGTGGTCTGTGTTGAACTATATTGAACATTATTTCATTGTGCGTAGTGCCTACGAAATCCATCGTCGCGCCTTTCCCAACATGTTGAAGGAAGCATTTGCACGGTACAATATGAATCCTCTTACCCATGACATGGAAAGGACATTGATGAGTGAAATGGTGACTGCTCTTGAAAACTCACTCTTTAAGACATGTACACGTGGACGTTTTATTCCACCTCTTCTTTATTCTGGAAATGATTCTATGTTTTGGAAACAATTTTAAGTTATGTTTAATACATGATGCATGGAATATATGTCTGACTTTTATGATTTGACAAGATGGATTTCCGTTTAGAGAATGACTCATCCATGATTGTCTCGGGTCCTAGTAAATCGGGAAAGTCCACGTTTGTGGCGAATATGATCAAGAACCGTCATACTTTATTTAAAAAGCCCATTCGTAAAGTCTGGTGGTATTATGGGATAGAAAGTCCATTTCATAAAGAGTTACAAGAGGTGATCTTGAAAATGGGTGTGCCTACCCAAGATGATTTTGATCAATTGCAAGAAAATGATTTAATTGTTCTCGATGATTTACAACAGGAATCTCAAAACAATGAAACTGTGACGGGCTTATTTTTAAGAGGATCTCATCATAAACGGTTTTTCGCAGTGCAAATCACACAGTATTTGTATGGTGATAAAGAACAACGTATGCGTAATGGCAATGTCCATTATTTGGTCGCGTTCAATAATCCGAGAAATCAACAACAATTGGCTCAATTCATGGGGAAAATGCTCCCGAAAGGCAATATGAGCGTCGTGCATGATATTTTAACGACATTGGTTCAAAAGTATGGGAATTATGCCTACCTCTTTATTGATTTCACTACAAATTGTCCGTTTGAGTACCGATTTCGCACCAACTTATTTAATCCACCGATGATTGTGTTTAAGTTAAGCAAAAGACCCAATAAAACGAAAATGGACTTTAGTGAATTAGTGGTGGTTCCCAAATCTGACATGAATGAACACACCGGTGGCGGACAGCAAATGGGCGGTGGTGGTGACAGTACCCAACTGATGTCGACCATGTTGCAACGTCAAGCGGAAGATCAGAGGGTGAGAACCATGATGATGACTCCTCAACAAGCCCATCTTGACCGTATTGCACGAGATATTGTGCGTCACCGTCCTTCCGCCAATGATATCGCTGCATGGAACGCCCGGTTGTATTTGTTCGATAAATTTCGTCGCCAATTTTTCAATTTGGACAATGATCATGGGAAGCGATTGGAAAAACCTCCGCTCACGCACACCACAAAACCTTCGCTCACGCACACCACAAAACCTCCGCTCACGCACGCCGCAAAACCTCCGCTCACGCACGTCGCAGATCCACCCGTCCTCAAGCGATCGAAAGGGAAAGTCGTCAAACCTTCGGTTGTCACCTCTCCCAAGACGAAGCGTTCTCCCTTGAAATCATCCATCAATACTCGTTTAAGTAAAAAAGGAGTTCTTGAATTGGGATCCTATGGCTCACCATTCAGGTAATGGCAACGGCAGCCGCGCCAATTGCCTCCTCATTCTTATCGCGTATCTTTGGACGTTGTTGCGGCCAAGGCAACGCAGACGACAGCGCAGAGACACAGTACACCATCACGGCGAGCTTTAATTGTTGTTCCAACGGGAATACCGCCTATCTTCAACCCCCACGTCAATACCAAGCAGATTGTGTCGATGGAGGAGGTGTTGCACAAGATTTATTACAATCCCAAACATCCCGCTGGCTACGGAAGCGTCAATGCACTTGCTGCTGCTTCACATTATTCAAAAACAAAAGTCAAACAATGGTTAATGCGTCAACCGACCTACACCCTTCACAAATCTCGATTGCATCGTATTAAACCCTTGCACCCGTATCGTGTACGCGGTCCGCAAATTCAATTTCAAGCGGATATTGTCGATTATCAAAAGTATGCACAGCATAATCGTGGCTACAAGTATATTCTCATGGTCATGGACATCTTTACACGCAAAGCCTGGGCATTCCCTCTCAAGACCAAGAGTGCCAAAGAAGTGTCGGGGGTTTTAGAAGCCATTTTCGCAACCATTCCCACCCCGCAACGACTGCAAACGGATCAAGGTCGTGAATTTTATAACCGACCGGTAAAAGACGTCTTGGACAAGCACGCTATTGAATTGTTTTCCATCTACAGTCCCTATAAATGTGCTCATGTCGAACGCTTGAATCGTACGGTCAAGAATAAATTGGAACGTATCTTTACAGCCACCAATGACAAGAATTGGGTGGATTATATCGCAGATGTCATGTATGCATACAATCACAGCACCCATTCATCCACAGGTTTCACCCCGATGGATGTGAATGCCTCCAATACCGAGGAAGTGAAACGAAACAATGCGAAACGTCTCCGACAAAACTATAAAAAGGTTGCAGTCCCAGGAAAGTCTATCCCTGTGGGAGCACGGGTACGTATTTCACGTGATAAAGGAACGTTTGGACGAGGGTATGAAGCGAATTGGTCGACGGAAGAGTTCATTGTCTCCAACATTCTCAAGAACCCTCATGGTACCAAAATGTACAAGATCAAAGACTTGAGTGGAGAAGAGATCAAAGGATCCTTTTATGCTCAGGAATTACAAGTGATTCATCGGGAGGAAGAAGTCTATCAAGTGGACAAAGTGCTCAAGACCCGACGTCGGAATGGACGACCAGAATATTTTGTGCACTGGCAAGGTTATCCGGCCTCGATGAACTCATGGGTGACAGACTTAGAACCTCTAGGTAATGTACGCCGCTATTGATTTGTAATCATGCAGGAACTGCATGAGGAACAACATGTGTACTTGTTGAGCAATACTCAACCCCATTTGTATGACAATAAAGCCAATCATTTCTTTACACGACTGGAAAATCCACTTTTTATTCCTAAAGGAGAAACATGGGAAGTAGGCTTGAAAGAGTTTGGGTATGTGAATAATGTGGATACGATTCCCGAAGATTGTTATATTACCGTGGGGAAAATGGTGGATACGAAAGATTTGAAGGCCTATTTGCCTTATTATACGATGGAAGGGACCAATGTGGTCCGTCGTCACACCATTTTTGAATCCGATGAGGAAGTGAAACGAGTCCCCATGATCACAGCGTTGGAATTATATACACGCCGCACCATTTCCAGCATGATGACTGTCACGACACATCCATCCTACTTGTATTATGGAGGCAATGGCATAGAGGAAGCAGATGTCTATGTGATTGACATTGTCCCATTTTCCCTGTTTCAAATCAAGGAATTCTCCGCCTTTCATTACGTCCTTGTGTTTTCCCCTCATTTGGCGGCCTCACTCTTATTGGACAAATGTGTCTATCATTTATCGTTGACGGATGTCGTTCGGATCCATACACGACTCTCCATTCATCGAAAGGAATGTGACGTAAAGAAATATCCCGCTCATGACTATTGGTTCAGTGTGATTCCCTTACACCGCTGTCATTTTGCCAAACATGGGATTGAAAGGATGTTGGGAAATGAAATCTCAGTGCTCAATTTATTCAAACAATTAGAATGGTTTGGTGTGGGGAAGTTAGTGTTTCATTCATCCAACAGATTGTCCTTTCATGTAAAGCATGCTTCCAGTTATACATTGTCTGCGATGGATTATGGGATCCTCTCCGAATTGCAGAAAATAGCCACTGTTACCATGGCTCCCCCAGTGACTTATCAGGATATACAACCCCTGAGTGATGATACGACACGTGCTGTGTGGATGAGGACCGATACCTTTGTGAGCTCTCTCAAACGCAATGCAAAGGCTCCTCCTATTCCCAGAGGGCATATAGGTCTGTTTCATAATCTTCGCATCCTTCTTCCTAAACTGAGAGCGTTGATGAAAGCCGTGAAAATGTATCAACACACCTTTTTCCGAATGCAACATTTGGCCTCTAAAAAATGGATTGCTTTACCAACACGCACCATGAAAAATCAATTTATTTTCCCAGTGGAGTTTCTCAATCCACTCACCCCAAAAGAACGTGAAACGAAGTATCCACATCCCAAGAAAAAACATGTGTCATGGTTCAGAAACCGTATTGATCAATTGTATGACAAGATTGATACACAGTTACACAAAATCGATCCTACCCTTCATATAGCTGATGCTCCTGATTTAGTCACCTCCCGTTTCTTGCCTACCTATATCAACACACTGAATGCAAAGTACCGCAACATGATGCGCATCCTACGTCAACACAAGATGGAAGGTGTTTTAGTCTCTAAACGATTCGGAGCCAAGAAGCGATTGTTTGATACGGTCTTATTGAAAAATGTTCGACAATCGATTCAAAAGGAACAAGGTACAAAACGGCCCATCATTCATCATTTAGTTCATTCCCATCCTAAAGATGGGAAAGAAAATGTATTGGCCAGTGGTGCGGATATGCAGCATGAAACGGGGCAACATGCCCTTCCCTTCACATCTACGGAAAAGTATCATATCTACAACACGTATAATGTATTTGCCTATCATAGTTTGGTGGATTTGATGGAGATGTATGGGCATATTCTCCATGATTTTGAAGTGAAACAGGAACGGTTGGCAACGTTAAGAAGGAGGGTGAAAGAATTCAAACCCACTGCAGGAACTGACAATCTTGACGAGATCGTTCGTGAACGAGATAGGGTGAATGCAGAAGTGACTGTGTTGACATCGGATCTTTGTCAATTCATCAAAGGGAACAAACTGTTATTTTATGTGTCTAGACCTGAATCGTTTTATTACAAGAATGTAGAGAGTGATAAGACATGGAGTTCTATCGTCCCCACAGGTTATTATTCGTTGGAAACCTATTTGAATACCATCTTCCCCGCCCCCATGACATGGACCATCACATCCATGTCCTATCATTATGAACTGACCATCGATTGCACGGACGATATGGAAATCAAGATGGACCGGCACTCTAAAGCCTATGAGATATTCAAAACAGAAGAAGTGACTACCTACGTGTGGGAAGAATGGATCTTGGAAATCCCCCTCAGCACGATTCATGTTCCCTCCTTTATCCTTCAGAAACAAACCATGGAATTGGACGCTCTCTTTGAAAAGAAGAGTGTCCCCTATGCATTGAGTGGGACCCATGTCTTGCTTCGAAACGGAAAACCGACACAACAGTATAAGACCGAGGATAAGAAGCATCCCAATATTCTCAACATCAAACATGGCGACTCTTTTGAGATTTTTCATACCCTATCTCATCTCCCTAGTCCATTACGCTTCAATTTACCCACGAAATATTATACCCTTCAATCGTTTGTGCAAGCTTTCAATCAAGCCATCCCCCTGCCTGATATGGTGTGGGTGACGTATACAACAGTGGGCGTCTTTCACGTGCTTCACTTTAAAATCGCGGAAGGGTATGGGTTGAAAATCAATCCCCCACAACTCTGGCA
>CAJQUW010001165.1:105000-130333 GCA_907163375.1 Prostheceraeus crozeri
TTCTAAAGTCACTTTTATGGGAAGAGTTATCTGACACATCCGTTGCAAATCTCACTTTTTTCACTTTTTTCACTCCAGATCGCGCCAATGTCATTGTATTGCAGTGTGGCAGGGAGACATCCTCTATCCACCTGCGCTCCAAATGGTGATTCATAGCATGCTCATCGAGATCCATGAGTCGATCCACTAATTCACCAGCAGTGATCGTTTCATTGAGATGTGTTACCGTTTCTATCGCTTTGAATGAATATCCCAGATCTCTTGCGACAACCCACGACGTTGGGATATTAGTTGCTGTCCGATTCATTGAGGGAATCTCCTTCGAATAGGGATTTGAGAATGTCTTCCACCAACGATTCCGCTTCTGCAATCGATAAAACACCCGTCACAATCACACTTCCGTTGGAAAAGAAGGAACAGTGTAAATTACCTTTGCGTATTAACGTTCCGGGAAACAGCTCGCGCTCGTTGGAAATCACTGATGTCGATGGCAACTGTTGAATGGTTTGCATGCGGTCTTTTGTATAGTTCCATTGACATTGAACGGTGCAGGATTTTGTGATTGGGTCGCTCACGTCCAATCCGTAGGGGGCGAGTAATTGGCGCATCTCTTTACAAATACGATCGTAGGTTTCCAGAGAGTGGTTGCCCAAAATTTGGATACACCCCCGTGGAAAAATCTGTACAGCAACCGAAGAGTTCCATTTCCAATAGACTCGACAAGGGCGTGATGCTCGGTATGTGGCCAGAGGGAGTTGCGGTAACAATGTCTGCAGTGGTATTGCGGAGGATGCTCTGAGCTCCACCATGCGGTTGCAGATCCTTGACATTTTTGAGAGCGGGGTGTAGATATCCTTCTTCATATAGCCGATGGTTACCGTAGGGAAGGCTCTGATTGGGTAAATACCAACACCGCTTGTCCTCCCAGATACTTAAGGCTTTCTTCACTTGCGTCACTGTTCTCATCTCGTGGTGCTGGGATTGGAGGAGGGTTTGTGACACTGTGGTAACGGAATGTTTTTCGAAGGCGTCTACATAATTCTGATGTTTCACTTGTCGCTTCTTTGCTTGACACACTCCTTTCATGCGACAGTCGTGGATTTCTTCCTCATTGCCTTTGAGGACAATGTAAGAGTACATCTTGGCACTCAAACATACAAACTCCTTCACCCTATTTCCCACACACTCGTCCTTGAAACATCCCAAACGATTCGCATTCTCGGTACGTCTCTCTGGATGACTCACGGGATAATTTGAGGTATCGAGAACGCCTTTCGCCTCCCTATCAATAAAATTGGGGATGGTTTCAAACGAACGCAGCACTTCTTCGCGTGTATACCGGCTGCGGACTTTGAGGAAGAAGGAGTCTGTGTCCCCACCAATGAGTTCCACTGAGGTGCACGTCTTGTTGGCTTTCCACTGGTCAAACAGCTTGTACATAATAATCTTGCTGTTGTCCAGGATGCATTGCCCGATATAAATGGGCTTGTTCAAGTCTACCTTGGTCTTGCGCACATTCACCACCACGGCTTTGTCGCTGATGTTGAAGAAAGATTGGCAATAGGGATGACGTGTCCATTTGCTAAATACATTCGGTGATCGAACAAAATAGTGCTTCCCATATTTCCGCACATTCTCCATTGTCTTACCGTACAGTGCGTTCACCATCAACTTGTGGAGATTGCGGCGCATTTTCGTGGTTGCCTTGGCGCGTTCTTGCGTATGGTATTGAACATAGGGGCGAATATACGGTTCTTGGTTGAAGGAGATCCCGTAATGAACCTTGGTGATATGTAAGCCCTTCTCCACATAATACTTGAGAGCAGCGATATGTACCACATACTCTTTGCGATTTTCATGCGTCATCATTAACTTGTTGGCTGAGTGAAAGGGTCGGTTCCCGTTCAACTCTTGCCATAGCTCTTGCATATAGGGAGACATGTCCTCCCATTTCGCCGTCCCGCGGTAAGGAGCCAATGGTAAATCTTCCGTGGCATCTTGGACGTGTGGGGGATATTCCAAATCGACGCACAGTACATGACCCGTGGTGCCATTGACATTGTATCGTCTCACCCATTCGTCGTTGATGTCCACCAAGACCTCCGGTCGTACCCAGGCAAAACAATCCTTCGGCAAAGGTCCCATCATGGCCGCACCGTATAAATTGTTCGCATCGATGTAAAACAGGTGAGTGCCTTCTTCTGCTTGCGCGCGGTGCTGATTCACAAATGTCATCCCTCCACGAATCCCTGCTTCAAACACGCGGTACATATCCACGTCATGCAATTTCTCCAACTTGACCTGTGTCTTTTTAAAGAAAAATGAATAGGTCAAGCCAGGAGTGCCGAAATAGTGGATGGGGTCCAATGCAGACACGTCGCGTATTTCACTTCGAAAGTGTTCGAAGATGTCTGCGAGCAAGGCTACATCCACTGTCAAATAATAGTGGATATAATCTTCAAACGTGCTGCACCCCGTCTCTGTCCACGCCTTTTGTGCCACAGCATACTCATCCTCTTCCAACTCCTTCTCACTCAAATCATTGTAAAATGCTTTCTTCGGAGGCAATTGAGTCTCGTGGATACGATCCCAGCAGTCAAAATATGTATAGGGAAAATATCCTTTCCGAATAGATGTGTGATCGCAATTCGGATAGACGGTGCTCAATATGTGATTTGAGTGAGGAAAGTCACTGATGGTCGTTGACAAATTGTTTAGAGAGTCTTTCAAAAACTGACATGAATCGATGAATCGGAGTTTATATAGGGTATTGGATGGCATGGGAAGAAAGATGGTCACTCCCAACGTCTTGTCTCCTGACGCATAAATGGGCTCGATCCTATACTTGGGATCCAACTTGGTAAACCCTTGTACAATCACCTGGTGACTGTCATATCCCTTCCAATTGTGAAACAAGATGTTTAATGTGTTCCGGGATTGACGTCGTCGCATGTTACATGCATTGCACAGGGTTTGCAGATACTTGCCCGTGATATGATCGTGGTCTCGCACCTTGGTCGTAGGCCCATTCTTTTCACCTTGCTTCTGGGGTTTTACATCACATCCGCACATGTTACATTGAGCTGTCTGTTCATAGTCCCGCATATCATCCTCCGTCAGCGTCATGTTATGCTTCGTCTCTTCCATGTGATTAAACATCGACCAGACCACCTGTCTGATGTGTGTAATAAAGGCAGGAATGCACTCGTTCCCCTTATGGATTACCACCGATTCTTTCATGTCCAGCGCCGGATGCCCACACCACATAGGATCCCACATACGCTGCCGTATGCTTCTTGGACACGGCATCAATCATGCTCTCAATGTCCGCATACATCACAGCGAGGGGTTGAGTGGTTTTCGCGTGGTCGATAAATTCATGCGGTTTCGTATCTTCTGGGGTCGTTTCCATCTGAAAAAATCCTCCATCGCATTTGGCTTGATGTTCCACACGTTCTTTGTGCGCCATATCCTTTGTCTTTCCATACTTCATCCCCTTCTCGTAGAAATTAAATCGTAAGCTACATAACTCGCATGTTTCAAATCGTTTTACTTGCGTTTGGCTCATGTTCCGATACCACATGCGAGCACATTTCTGAAAATCCGTCACGGGAAGAAAATGTCCAGACTGATCCTCCATATCGTACCGCGTCACCATCACCAGATGAACGATGCGTGTGTTCTCCTTCACAGCTTGACGGACCGGGTATAATTGGCCCACAAATCCTTTACTGTCATGCACGTGGATACGAAGAATGATATTGTTCTTCTTTTCAAACTCCTGAATATCCCGTGTATTCATCAACCCCTCTGACGTCATCATGGAAAAGTCTAGATGATAATATTGATTCAAATTCAACTTGCGCACTGCAGGAAGTCGATTCTGATAAGTGTTATAGGATTTCTTGGTGCGGGAATTACCACGATCACGTCGAGGAATGCGATTGTCTTGGTAGGCTAGTGCATAGAGGACACTGTCTTGAAAACAATGCGATGTATACGTGTTGCACTCAAACACACATATACCTTTGCAGAGCTTGATATCTCGGGGTATTGGAATCGGTGCGCCCATGCGAAAATTAGGGAAGGAACTTGTTTGAACTAGTAACTCCAACACTTCCTTCACCGCAAATCCTGATCCATCTTCTCGATAGTCTTCAACAAATTCTTCAAACATTGATACCATGTCACGGAACCATGTATCAAAGTTACGTGCTTGGACGCCTTCGTGAATGTATGAGGGTGTGGTGATGTCTCTCACTTCCTCTTCGCCCGTCGACATATTCGTCTTGGCAAACCTGAGTCTCATACTCACAAACACTTTCACATCCTCGTGGGGGTGTTGTTGTACAATCACACGATATAAGTCCGCATAGATTGAATTTAAATAGACCTTCCATTCATTCGTGGCTTGATGAGGGGTAAATCGATAATTATATCCGCGACCGTCCATGATACGTTCTTCTTCCACAGCTGCACCGCCCTCTTGCATGAACTCAAACAGGTAGGGACATAAATGTTCATCCCATCCTTCCGCTTCAGCATTCACCGCTACATCACAGTAGCGACACCGTCCCACACACGCATGCTTATGGTACGCCTCCACGTCGAAACTTCCATCGCAATCCAAACACAGCAAGTCATTGTCATCACCATAATTAAACGCGCGGCAATCGTGTTCGTCTCCATACCATTTACAGCATGTCCAACAATAGTTGCGACCCGTCTCCGCTGCTCCATGAGCAATACAGTCTTGAAAGCGAGAGAAGGACTGACGGCAGAATTCACACGTGTACTGCATGGTTAGAATGAGAATGACTTTCTCTGACAGCGCCTTCCTTATATACCGTGCGGTGACTCATCACATGTGCTCGGCGCCGCGTGCTCCGATTGGTGCTCCGTGCTCAACCCCCAAGTGCGCCGATGCGTGCTCCGATGCGTGGGCGTGTGCTCTGTTTCCTGTCTTCTTCGCTACTGATGCGTGGGCGTGTGCTCTGTTTCCTGTCTTCTTCGCTACTGATGCGTGGGCGTGTGCTCCGATGAATGGAGCAAGGACATGTACTTAAGTGCAAATTGGGCAAACGGGGGCTAGAACTGGCTACTCACAAATGTAAAGGTTGAAAATATTCAAATGGTAGGTAATGAAAAAAAGGACTGTGTAAATATGAGTAGAGTAGAAGAGTAGAGTATAAGAGAGTAAGTAATGTTACATTGAGTTGCTTGCTGGGACATTATGTCGAATGTTGATACCAAATGCAATAGAATTTGCATGCCCACATATCATGCTGGCTATTTCATTAGCATAATTTTCAATTTGAGCTAGAAAATAGTATATTGATGCAACTATATCTATTTCAACTCCTGAAATATATGCTAGGTTAACAGCGTGATTTTCACTAATTGCGCTCATTCAAAAATTACGAAATCTAAGGCTATTATCTTCAACAATATTCAAAATGTCAATACTTTGTTGGTCCTCCCATGGCTTTCAGGACAGCTTATGCGTTTCGGCACTGGTTTCAATCAGCCTCTTGCAATACGCTTCGTTAATTTCGGTGGTCCACGCCGTCTTCTTCAGATGAAAAAAAAATGAAAAAAACCTTCTTCCTATTACTGTCTTCTTGAGATCATTGAGAGAAGTGGGTTCCGTTGAGCAGCTCGCTTCTTCACCACAGTCCAGCAGTTCTCGATTGTTTCCAAGTCAGGAGAACTACCGGGCCATGGTTCCAAGACTTTGATACCAGAAAATTGATATTATTTTCTAACTCAAATGGGAAATTGCCAATCAAATGGCCAATATGGCATGTAAAATGCCATCTGAAAGGTAGGCCTAGTGAATGATCTGGTCTTAGGGATGCACAATATTTAATGACTGAACCTTTGAACTGACTTTTACATGATGATAACTACATGTATGGCTATCAGTCATCCGTGCGTGTTATGGTGTGCTGAACATGGATGTTTCAAACAATTCCTTCCAAGTCAATAAATATGTACCTCAACGCTTTAGAAAATTACTTTTTCCATGGGAAAGCTAAATTTTTCATTACTCTTACATATTATTTAACAACCATAGATAATCATTTTTAGATATTAATTCATTTTAATAAATGTTTCTTTTGCTGATTTCAAGTCTGCTGTTCAAAGAGAGCCTGCAGCATATTGATTAATAAATAACATTTGTATAGGCAATCAGGTATTTATGGGTTATCTCCCCACCTTTTCAAATTTGTTTTAAAATCATCAGCATGAATGAATAAATCACAAAACCTCAGATACAAGTATTTGAGTATATTTTCTAACCACATGCAAACGTTTATGCAAATCGGACAAGTGCTTTTTGAATTAGAGACGATAACGTGAAGTGTAGCGATGTCAGCGGCTTGATCAGTGCCTGACCTCATCGTCTGAGCACTGAGCAGATAGCACTACATGTAGGTCAACAAAGTTATGTCGCGACAACTCTTGAAGTTATAATGACCCGGTCATTCCACATCCCTTCCATTTACCATATTTAAACTTCAGAAATGTGTGGTAGGGTAGTGGTCATGGGAAGATTTTTAGACAGCAATGATGAGACGAAGAGGGAGATAGAACGATGCACACAACAATAATGCGTCGAACAGACGAAGTCAGATCAAGTTGCTGACATCACTACACTTCAATTTGTCATCTAAAATTCGAAATCACCTGTCCCATTTGATAAAATTTTGCATGTGGATAGAAGATAATCTCAAAAATTTGGAGCTGAAGTTGTGTGACAACTGATTCAATTATGAGGATTTTAGACAAATTTGAAAACATGGATGAGATGACCTACAAGTGCCGGCAACAGTGTGCCAAAATGCGAATAACCAGACAAATATTTTGGCATTGACTGAGAGAATTTGATAGATAAAAAGAGAAGATGGCGCGCTTTGTGAAAGATAGAGAATCAGAGTGCGGAAAACTCGTCATATTTTGCGGTAATTAATAGGTAGAGCGCTGCGTCAATGGGTTGACAGAATATTTGCATGAACGGTGAACAAAATACTGCGCTTTTTTGGTGAACTGGGGAATGCCGACTTCTTCCGACCCATTTTCATACTGAGCACAGAAGTTGTGAATTTGAAATTATTATGCACCATATTTTGTGCGGCTGAATATTTCAAAAAAGCATTTTTTCTGACCATTTAGTCGCTCCTGTGAAATCGCGAATAGTGTCTGGATTAAAGTGTTGAGAAATGTCGACAAAAGAAAGTATTGTGTTTTGTACAAACGTGTACGGTAATTGCTCTCATGCCGATAAATATTCAATAAAAAATATTATCTTTAGTCTTATGAGAGCCTCCTTGGGGAACTGACCGCAGTCTCGGTTAATTATACAGGCCTATCTTTTCATTTCATCGTTCCAAAGTTTCAATTAAACAACGAAGGGAAAGCAATTATAGTTTCAGCAAACTCTATAATTATGTAACATTATCAAACCGATTTTTCAGAATCAAAAATTCACCAAGTCTCTCCCGATGTTTATTAGCCAAAATGAATAAATCAAGTAAAATAAGGAGCCAGACGTTTCGCGCCCGGGCGCTTGTTCACTGTTCACAGAAGAAGTGAAGTACGAACGATTCTACATGATCGGTACTTTTATGACGAATCTACATACCGATCATGTAGATTCGTTCGTACTTCACTTCTTCCGTGAACAGTGAACAAGCGCCCGGGCGCGAAACGTCTGGCTCCTTCTTTTACTTGATTTATTCATTTTGGCTAATAAACATCGGGAGAGACTCGGTGAATTTTTGATTCTGAAAAATCGGTTTGATTATGAAAATCCTCCCGCCAACCGCCATCAAACATATGTAACATTAACTTTTTAAATGGTATAATATATGTATTACATGCACATTATGCATTATAAAGTTTGTTTTCATGAGTTTCATTAATTGCCCTGGTGAATTAGTTTTCCAATTTTTCTTTTACATTTTTCCCAATCAAACTTCGATTTCTGAAGATTTTTTCAAGCCTGGTGAAGACAATGGTTCACATCTATCATTTGAGCTGATGTTTGTACTCGCAGAGGCACTAGGCTTATCCGATAACGGCATTGCCTACTCAAGTTATCCATGTAGACGAGGATATAGTATTTCAATAGTAGGCTAGCTTGATTTCTTCGATAACACTGTGTAACACTGATTTTGTCCCTGGATTGAAAACACATTTTTCTGTCTACTTTATCTACACAAGTAGCGAAACTGCCTTTCTTTTGTCTTGAACTTCGGTTGCAGAGAGAAAATATCGTTTTTATTAAATTTCGACTTTAAAGTACATATCACACTACTTATAAATTATCTATCGTATTAAATTCCACTTTTTTAGTCAGGATCATAGGTTTCTGTGTTTATGGTAATAGTTAAGTATGAATTAAATAATATTAGCATTGTGAGACTACATTTAACTCGCGATTTCGGACACCAAAATACATTTTTTACTACTATCTGTGCATATTTTTTACAAAATATACCACCATCAAAAAAATCATATTTGCATGAAAAATTGTATATATCTGTATTGTGTACCGTAATACGTATCATTGTAAACCATAAAACATGAGAGTTTAAATCAAAGAGGTTTACGCTCTGAAAGAAATTTTCTTTCTAGGTTGGCGGTTATACGACAAATCACTGTCTCGGAGAAGGTTCCATATATAGTCACCCATCATGCTTTGATTACAGTGTCCTTTATAGCGCTCCTCGAACGCGCTCACGTCCTGATGAAATCTTTCACCTTGCTCCTCCGAATAATGGCCCATGTTTTCTTTGAATTTGTCTAAATGAGAATGTAGGACATGTAATTTCAACGACATTCGGCATCCCATATTCTTGTATGCAACCAGAAGTTCGTTTATCATATCTTCATGATGATCGGCCCTGTGGTTACCTAGAAACCCTCTTACAATCGAAATGAAACATCTCCAGGCAACCTTCTGACATTCAGACAATGCTTCATAAAAGTCGTTCGAATCAATAAGTTTCTTCACCTGTGGTCCCACGAAAACTCCAGCGCTGATCTTGGCATTCGATAGCCTTGGAAACAAATTTTCTATGTATTTGAAAGCTTCACTTTGCTGATCGAGCTGTTTCACAAATTGTTTTATAAGGCCCAATTTGATATGCAATGGGGGAAGTAGCACCTTTGAGGGATCCACTAAGGCTTCATTCTTTACATTAAGACTTCCAATCTCGTAAGCAGTCCTCGCAGGCCACTCCTTCTGTACATAATGACATGCCGTGTTTCTGCTGTCCCATAAGCACAGATAGCAAGGATATTTCGTGAAACCTCCCTGCAGGCCATCAAGAAGCCAATCATCTTGAAATCGCCGATAAGTTCCCATTGATGTTCGTGGTATTTCAACGCTTCCAGCAATATTCTCACGTTCTGATATTCCTCTTTCATTTGAACAGAATGTGCGAGTGGAATTGAAGGCCAAATGTTAGTGTTGTGAAGTAGAACAGCCTTCAAACTACTAGAAGAGCTGTCTATGAATAGTCGCCAATCTGAAGTATTCATAATAATGTCCATCTCATGAAATAGTCCATGAATGTCATGACAATAACACAATCCATTTTCAAAAGAAAAGAAGTTTGAAAAGTCAGAATTTCTTTTTCTTTGAGATGTTATGCGCACGCTGTCGTGAACTAAGTCCCATTGCTTTAATCTCGATATTAGAAGCTCACCATTTGACTTTGTTAGGCCCAAATCTCTGATCAAATCATTCAAATCGTCTTGATTTGGATAGTAAGGGAATCGAATACGAGGTTGGACAGAGTTATCGAAGTCGCTATCGCCATTTGAGTCACCTCCATCAGACGAGAGTGGATCTGCTTCGTTTCTAGGACATTTTGGAATGGGCAGTGTTGGATCATGAGGTACTGGTGCTTGAGATGATGGAATATCAGGGTAGAATATTGATGGAGCGTTTTTTCCTTTTCTACGTTTTGATGGGTCAGTCATACAAAAATAACAGTCTGTCACATGATTCGTGGGCTCACGCCAGATCCGAGAACAGCGAAACGCATAGATCTTTGCTCACCGCGATACCATCCTTCAAGAGTTCGACGGCAGAAATCACAAATAACATGTGGCGCCCAATATTTGTCTTGGTCCCCCACAGGCATACCAAAATAAGCATGATATGCTTCTTTTGCACGGACACTAGTTTCTAAAGAATTTTTTCGGGCCGACTTTGAGAAGAATTCACCACAAATATAACAAAAACAGTCTGCTGAATACTTGCATCGACGAGAAGCCATGATGAAATCGCTATAAAATGACCTGATTGACAAAGTCTTTTCTTTTTGCTACCTGTGGCAAACACATCATTACCCAAAAATAGTTACTCGTCACTCCGTGTCTTTTCACCAAGAATAACTCAAGAAATGATTTGTTCACAGATTGAATTCATTTGGTGACACGTCAAAAGGCAATATACTGTCATTTCTAAAAATAGCACCTCGTCATCATTAAGTTAAGCTATGTTGGTTCTCGAATCTCGTATATTTTATAAGAACAGATTCTGTCTGATAACAAAAGATCAGTATCTCAAGATAATGCAACAGCAAGTCTGTGACCAAATATCATCCTTTAAACCTACCATATGCGTATTACACAGGTCTACTCGTTTAAGGTGTACAATACATGTGCAATACGCCCTCTAATACATTGCTTTCTGCTCCAGTATTGATATAGCCTACATGTAAACTATAATAATCTCATTATCATGAACATGTATCAACATAACACTGATTATAAAATAACAACTACAAGAAGAGTTACCTCCTTCGATGTATGGCCCATGTAAATAGACTAGCTTATTATGTATATGTACAAGAATAAGGTAAATCGAAATTTATATTACTTAAACCGATCTTTGCGAGTTAAGATTAATATTTTCTTTAACAGATACTATCACTTGAAGAGAAAATGTAGTGTATTAGTCAGGGACAAGAAAAAAAATTTTTTTTGTTACACTGTGTAATTCAATTATCGAATTTCAGGCTGTTTCGGCATCAGTGGTAGAGTGATGGATTCACACTTTCTATCTGTAATTCTGTAATTCCAACCAGCTTTTGTGAAGAATCTAGCAATTTAATTCATCTCCTAGGCCTGTAGGCCTACTTGAGAATAGCTTGCTCGTACCAGATTAACTGCTAAACAATTGATAAATTCTCCATACTGATTAAGATCAAAATGCATGTCAACATATCTACGGATTGGATCATATTGATCTTGCTCAGTTGTTTTAACTGAAAAATTAGTGCTGCACCCTGTTGGATGGATTCATTAGCGGTTTCTCAATTTAAAGTTGTTGAGCAAACTTCTACAGTCTGTTAATGTCAAATAACATTTAGTTATCCGCTCGCTCATGTTGATAACAGCATCAAATTTAGTAGACTATTTTCAGACCAATACCAACACATCGAAGTCTCGGTTAGGAAGCGATCGCGCCGTTTAGGCCTATCTGAATATAGATGACAAAGATGGGTTGCCTACATGTATTATTAGAATGTTTGGTTTTCAATTCTGTGTAGGCCTTTTTTAGAAAGTTGGTGCTATCGTTGGTTTGCGTTGGTTACTACAGCCACAAATTATTATGGATGTATAAACACAAAATACATTATCGTTAACAAATATTACAGATACTGTAGACAGAACAAGGTGATTTAAGTCAAATAAATTTTGAGAAGTTAGCTATGCACTAATAAAACGATTTAAGTTCAATCAATGTTAAGATTCAAGCTAAAGTTCAGTGATACAATTCATGCATTGAATTTTTTTAATCAGCATTTATTTCTATTATAGATGATCAAATCCATATTCTTTCATTTCTAATTGACTGACAGCTTTTATCCTATATCCTCTATATGCCGCTTTGTAATCCGTTCCTTGTATTTTTGAATTTCAAAGAATAAATGACTGAAAAATGTCGCTCCTTTGGTTACGACTAGGAATTCAAATTGTTGTGCTTAAGATAAAATCTCAACATGTTTCGTCCTGTGTACAGTGTCAATGGTACGGCGCAGGGATCGCAATTTTACGGCTATTCCGTTTTTCACGAAATTTGTCTAATGTAGATATTTCAAATTTATACATTCAAGCCCCGATTTTTGCCGATTCTACGTTTTTTTCTTAGGTGAATTGCGATCCCTGTGTTGGCGGTTGTTAGAGAATTATACAAATTTACCATGTATTGCTGTGTAGTGGCAACTCATCAGATCATCGCAGTTCATGACGGCGGTTTAGTTATAGCTTGATTAACTTAATACCCAAAACAACATAACGTCGTCCATGAATTGATGTCGACTATGATAACTTTGAATTCTCTATCAGCCGCCAGCACCATTGACACTGTACACAGAACGAAACATGTCGGGATTTTATCTCAAGTACATCCATTTAGATTACTTGTCGAGTTGTCGTAACCAAGGAAGCGACATTTTTCAGTCATTTATTTTTTGAAATTCAAAATGAATTAAGAATCTCCAGCACCAACAGTCGTTGACGTTCCTTGTCTGAACGAGCGACGGCTTTTTTTTTGTCCAAATTTTCGAAATATGATGTCGTCATTAAATAAATGAATCGTGTTTATACTCGGAGGCATATAGGCACGAAGCCTTTCATCCATGTGGCCAAGTTGTCATCTATCCCACTCTGATTCTCTGAGAGCTGAGTATTTGGCAAGCATGCAGAGTGTACGTGTTTTAAAAGTCTTAGGTTTGATCCGACCAAAGTTTGAACCAAGTCACGCGGAAACAGAGCAAGTACTCCACCGCAAGGCCAAAGCGCCGGTGTCATGTCAGAATGAACATTTAAAGAGCATCATGTAATATTTTGACAAATTTTTAAGCAGTATTATTTAAAGCAGCTGGCATTAGGAAAAATGCTGTAGGCCTACATGTATATCATGAAGCACAAGATATATATTTAAGGCAAGTATGTGCAGTCTAAGAGTGAAGTCCATAAATCGCAGGCTATATAGCTCATCATGGTTCAACTGTCTTTTCAGATCAGGGTTAGACTTTTTTATGTACAAAGCCTCCACATATTTAAATCGAAGCTATCAGAGGCTTTGGTTAGGATACTGAACACTTCAGAATTCCAGCTACACTGGCAGTTTAATCAATGGTCAGAGATAGCAGAAATTATCTGCAGAGTTTAATCTCACCACCTACATTGAGCTGTATTCCTGAAAATATGAAAATCCTAGCTCATGTCTCTAACAAACAGTTTTGTTTCAAATATTATTGAGGCAGTGTTCATAAAAACACAATCTGAACATACAGCTGAGCCATGATGTTGCATTTTTTGGTTGTAGATGTATTCAACTGTTGTTAATGTCTCACTGTGTCACATGATTCTTTCTAACTGCATCTTGTAATTTCCTATTTTCATTTATTCACCTTGCATGATGAAGAAATGTTTGAATTGAATAATATATGATAACTAGGCTGCTAGGAAGCCTGATTCCGATGCTTCCTAGTCTATAGTGTAAGAGTTTCAATAATATCATAGTCCTTCATCTTTACTTATCAGAGATTGTCAATAATTGATTGCAATTTATTTGGACAAGCGAAATCAATTGATTGAAATTGAAAAATACATCAACAAATTATTTGGAATTGAGAACCAATTAATTAATTGAAATTGGAAAATATATCAATCAATTAATTAGAATGGAAATTGTGAACCAATTAACTAATTGAAGTTGAAAAATGTATCAATCAATTGATTGTAGTTGGAATTGTGAACGAATCAATATTGAAAATGGAATCCAAAATTCGAGCAGTTTCTGTAACTTGAAACCATTAATTATTAATTTATTTGATCCAAGATTTGTTTAACTATGTACACGTTACACAGCAATAAACAATCTCTTATATTTTTTAATGCTGCTTAGTCAGGCCAATCAGACTAGCGATAATTTCCTTAGATTGGCTATAATGTCTTTGGCACATAGTTTATACAAGCGTTCGTGATTCTCTCTATTGTTTTCATCAGTGACGATTGAGTAGAGAAATTTCGCCTGCATTTTAGAGCTGCTTGGTCTACTCTGGTTGAAACAAATATGAATTAAATTTCGACTGCTCATGAATCTAAACGTTGCTGCTACTTGCCAACCTGAAATGCTTACTATAATTGTAAATTGTGAAAAGTAAAAGAATACAGAGGCGAAATTATATATGCAATCTCGGCTACTAGCAGATAACAATTAATTGGTTGGAATTGGAAAATGCAGCAATCAATTAATACGAATTGGAAAATATCAATCAATTAATTGAAATTCCATATTCTAGCCAATTAATTAATTGAAATTGGTGTATCAACCAATCAATCAATTAGCTCCAATTAATTAAAAAGTAATTGGGGTCAATTAATTTTGACAATCATCGATGCTTATGTATGTACATGATTTATATTCAATTGTGTAGGATTTTGCCATCTTCATTTATGAACAACAATTGCGAATAAAAGACTATCATAGTTTATTCTTACATGTTCTTCTCTATTTTCAGGAATTAATGCATATTAGTGGAATATCTTCAGCCCCTCCGGAACTTCGTTAAATGGGGTCATTCTTGATATTGATGGCGCCAATATACAAGCATTCCTACGAAGACCGTCTACGAATCCTTAGAATTCCAACCCCTCAACGTCTTCGACTTGATATCTTCGACTGACTCTATGTAATTCCGGCACTTTCTTCAACTTGCGGAATTGTGGTTGTTACTTGAAGCGTTTTCAAGATTTTTAAAGGTTCAGTCTCGTGAACATTTTTTCTCCCAGAGAGTCATTATCGACTGGAATTTACTACCCCATTATGATGTTTGATCGTCATCAGTAGTGAAAACTGTGGCCTACTATGAGAGGGATAGGTACGTGGATGGGTACATGTAAAATTCAGTGTTATCAATAGGAACATGGATAGGTAAATGTATAATTCAGTGTTATTAATAGGAACATGCATGACTTCTGTTTTACTGGATAGGTACATGTGTTTGGTACACTCGGTTATGTACACTGTGTTTCGGAACGTCTATGATCGAACTTGTGTGACTTGGTTCTGAGTACTTGGGTACGTACCGATAGACGTCCGCTGTTTGATTTTGAATGAGTTTGCTCAATTGCGACTATTGTGACCATTGTAATAATTATTGAAAATATGAAACCTTGATGTGCATTTATGATTTTGTTACTTCCCAATATGAAAACCAATTCCGGAATAATATTTAAAGTGAAAAGACAAGAGATTTACGATGTAAATATTATTTAAGATTGAAAAACAAGTGAAGTGTAGAAGTCTTGTCCCGTAGGGGACTCTATTATCTTCAAGAAATCGTTCGCTCCATTCCAAAAAAGTTACATTGTTTGTGAACTCATGTTCTATTTGATGAAGCGGACACTTGACTGCTAACTTGTTGCGCCTTTGAAGGGCTGTTACGATTAATAGCCTCCAAAGGGCCAATTTGCAGCCAAATTATAATCTCTTGAGGAAATAAACTTTAAAGTTTGGTACAATGACATCTTTATATATGTTAATAAACTTTAGGGAAGTTTTGGTACCTCTCTGATTGGCTGTTAGGATTTCCTTTGTTTAAAAAGTATATAAGTCCGAGGTTTGTACCAATTCTTGTCAAAGGTTCTAATCCTCACGTTTACAAGTTCAAATTATTTTAAATCTAGAAGTCATTATGGATCGCAAACAGGAAGCTGCAGTTGAGAACGGTACTGCTGATCGTACCACTTCACCTCAATCGCCAATGGAACGATCGACAACACCAGACGAGCCGGTGGTGTTCACCCAAGCCACTGCATCGCCCGACTACTCAAGCGATGGCAGTGACGATAGCGATGTTCCACTTGAGATGAAGCGGGCGAAAAATGGAGATGCGATGCGGACGCCAGTGACCTCAGTGTACGGTAGAGTTACCGTAAAGGTCAAGAGCGCGCCAAAGAAGTACCATTCGAAGAGGATCTTTGTGCGGATGGAGCCGAACGAGCGGAACCTCACAACCGCTCTCGAATTTTCCATCATCGACCTTGACACACCACGTCGCCGTCCTTGTGCACCAAAGAAGGCAAGGATCCATGTGCAAGTGGACTTGAAAAAAATTGTACCATTTCCGGACATTGATGACATTTAGTGTGTTTTTTTAATCTCTTCATTTAATATTCATTTGTATATATGAACAGACTTGTTTTATCATTTCACAAATCGGTCTTCAATTAAGGTCTGAATGGGAAAGGGGAATAACTATCTACAATTAATGATGTTCAATTACTGAATTGAAACAAAAAAATCAAATACGAAGACTTCAACTTGAAATAAATAGGAACATATAACTTTTAAAGAAGCAGTTATGTTGTTAATTTTAAAATGCTTGTAGCAGTCCAGGATGATATCATACATGTGTCATACACGACACCATTAGAATGAGAATGAAAAGACCATTCGAATGATATAAGGTTTGTACCCATTCGATGAAAAAATCCTAGTTGTATGCAGGTGTATGCAAAGAGAAAAATGAATTGCTTCAAATTTACTAAGCTTTTAAACTAATTTTAGCCTGTTCTTCTTTAAAGGAGTCTAGCCGTCTAGGATGATGTCATACATGTGTCATATACGACACCATTAGAATGAGAATGAAAAGACCATTCGAATGATATAAGGTATGTACCTATTTGATGAAAAAATGTTCGTTGTATGCAAGTGTATGCAATGGAAAAATTCCAAGTTTTTTCAGGAAAATGACAAAGTTTGCAAGATTTTGATAATTTTCAAAGTTAGAGTTCTACAACCAAAAATGATCATAATACATAAACCTACACACATGAACTTGACCCTTGACATGACCTTGACCTTTGACCTTTATACACTTCATACACTTCATACACGGTGGGGGGGGGGCTCAAAATTTCTCGGGAGCTTCGCGCCCTCGAAATTTTTCGGATTATAGGGTAAATAAATTTTCGAGTGCGCTACGCGCACTCGAAAATTTATTTGCCCATGGGGTCCGGGTGCCATAGCTACCTTTTTTGTTTCCTAATCCTAACCCTTAACCCTAACCCTAGTATTTTAATTTGATTATTTGAATTTTTCGCGAAATTTGAATTTTCGAAATTTAGCGATTAATTCAAATTTTAATATTCTATTCAAATCACACGTTTTATATCTTCAAATATGAATCATTATATGACTATTAATAATAACATGTATATCAAAATAATATATCAGTCCATCAGCTCATATTACTTTGAATTCACTCTACTGTTTAGCCTACATGTAGAAATCTTTCAACACATATGATGGCACTTCCATTTCTAAGGTTAAAAATAAACCAGCCGTTCCAATTCTTGTTTGAGTTATCAATTTTGTTTAACTTTACTAATGCGATGATGTGATGTCAGAAAGTCTTTCTTCATAGTTGCTTTGTCAATTTCATATATAAAGAACTTGCACACATCAGATCTTCACTCATTTTTTGAATTATTCAGTGTCCATAGCAGACGTCGTTCTTCGTTCCTCCGTTTCTCGATTTCATACTACAATTCTGAAGTGATTTTCATTGCCATGTTGTGCTACTTCATAGGATATTCGGGAGTAGGAATATTATTAAGTTCTTATAACCAAATAGCTTTAAATATAGAAGCATGGGTTTTAGGATAGGAACACTTTATGTTACATTATTGACCTGTTTTTTATTTTCTTCCTATATTAAATCATCCAGAAGAGACATGACTGTATAAGTTTGACTAAAAGTGCAGTTGACATCCGTATTTTCACACATTGTTTCTAAATAAAAAGATGCTTAAATATAAATTCAATGTCATCTGATAGCAGATGCATGAGATTCAAATTTGTTTAACTAAACGAATTGAGTAACGGTTGAAATTTCCGAAATCTCACTTTCATTATATTTATTTCAAATTAAATAAATATGAATCAGCTGCTTCCATAAAATTCAAGCTTGTTTAATTAAACCAATTGAGTAGTTCAAATTTTCGAAATATCATTTTCATTCTATTATTATTTTGAAATTAAATAATGATTAATCAGCTGCTTCCAAATTTCATGCCTTTTTATGAACATACCCTTTCAAATGAAATTAAGCTTTCGAATCTCAGTTTCTATTTCATCAATGAATTTATTTCTTCTTAAGATTTGTCAAATATTAATCTAGTACTTAATAAAGCTTCGAGGATGGTACATAAATGATTTCTCATTTAATAAGAGATTAGATTTTAATAAAAGTTTTTATCCTCTACAGAAATGGTTCGACATGAAAGCATCGCACGCAACGTCTCATCTTCCATTTCTGTGAGACTTGTCAACTGCCCGTTTGACATGCGAACAAAAGCGGGCATAAAGAATGCTCCTTCAGAGAGGACTGCAACTACTCTCTACTGTCTCACTTGCAAGAGGTACGAAAGGAGCGATGCAAAGGCAAATAGTGACTCCGCGAAAGCCTTCATTGTCAAGCACACCCCTTGTGCTCAACTAAATGGAAGAAAAGGGATTAACTTAACCTCCAAAGTTGAGAAGAAGAAGTTGGAGCGTCTTTTTGGATTGGAGCGACCGACTGAAGGCGTGCTTTTCCAGTTGGATGAACCTGCTCCAAAGGATAAGCCTCAAAAGTCTCGAGTTCCTAAGAAGAAAGTTCCAAAGTCTCGGGAGTTCATCGATGAGACTTTTAGTGTTTGTGAGGAGAGTGCCATCAATTCTACATGCTAGCTTCAACGGATAACTGGCTCACAGCAGAAAAATAAAAATACTACTTCATTATGCATGAAATGATGATATGTCGTTAAACATTTCAAGATGTGCTGATGCCCCCACCGAAGAGAGCCAAGGTGTTGGTTCAGAAAAAACTGTTCGCTAAAGATGTAAGCATTTATTGACTAATTTAATTATTTCTGTACATAAAGTAAATCACCATTGCTTAAACATTTCAGAGTGAGCTACCTCAACCGACAAAGGCTAACGAGGATATAGTGGCTGAAAAATTGCGAAATGTAAGCATTTCAGTTATTTATTAGTTCTCAATGTGAAATTAAACATGAATTTTTCTACTTTCAGCTGTTTCTTAGTGTGCAAAGCTGCCCAAACATTCCGCGCTTACCTTCACCGAGGAGCAGACTACCTTCGAGTCCCGTCAGTGTCATTACATAGGTCTAAGTCAACAATAACTGAAAATGCATAAAGTATTTTTAAGAACATACATACTTCGTCAATGAGTTGCAAACATGTCATCATATTTTTCGTTGCAGTCTATGCGATCTCTGTCGCTGAAGAAGCATCAGAGAAGCTTCTTGTCTACGCCGGTGACAACAACGTCGGTAGAGGACGATGAGGAGAAACCATACTCAATTCGCGAGTCATCGGATGACTCCTCAACATCGGAGGATTCGGAATCCTCATCCGAGGATGAAGCCACTACTCCAGCGACTTCATCTCCGACGTCCTCTTCCGACGAAGATGATGATTCTGGTGTACATGTAAGTATATTATTGGTTAACTGCATGTGTACAGAATTGTTTTCAGTAAAATTTATTTAGAAACTCACTTGATTATCAATATATTCGTCTACAATTCATCTTTCAGAATGATTCGGTGACTCTTAACAAGGCGAGTGGATCCGATCAAAAAACCGCAATCCAGCAGGAGGTAAGAGGAATTCACATTCGTATCTCATTAATGTCAAAAATTGTAAATAGATGATAAACAATTGTTCCTTTCAATTACAGGACTCCGTGATGTTTGCATCTGAAGAAAAGATCTCATTCTCCAACATCTGGGCGTCACCTAGCTGGAATGTCCGCCTACCACTGTCGCCGATGATGACATTGGCCCCATCGTCAGCAGCTCATATCCCAGTCGCCGTTCCTTCACCTCCAACACCTGTCCCAGCCGCAGCTCCTTCCTCTCCAACACCTCCTATCCCAGCCGCAGTTCCTAAGGCTCCTCTCCCAGTACGCGAGTACAACGTAGACCTCGACGCAACGACGGAGGAGGAGGACATCGAGAGCAAGTTACGGCGTTGTCAAGAGCGACTGAAACAGTACGAGGCTCGTGAGGCTCAGTTAATGGAGGAGAACAGAGGTTTGGTTGAGTCCTTACAAATTATAACTCAATCAAACCTCCTGTTGGCCTCACAAGTAACAAATAGCCAACGACATGAGAAAGAGACCTTAGTCCACGTCGAGTGCAGCGATAACACCATCCGTAGACTAAGACTGACGCGGATGGAGGATTTGGGTGGCTGCAGTGAAAGCTGTAGCCACTTGAAACTATACCACAATGGCATCGTGAAATGCATCAAGTTATAACTTCTTTTTAATTTTGGAAAAAAATAGATTACTTTAAATTTTATGTTTTCTCTTTACAACAGATCGGAACATATGGTATTGGCTGGTGATGACGCTGACGTCATTAGATGGTAGGTGTATCTAAGGGCTTGCTAATTTCAATCCTCATCAATAATCATGGTTGTTTGTACCAAGTGTGGAAAAGTGTTCACTCTCATAGGCAATTTGCAACGTCATGAAAAATTTTGTAAGTTAGGAAAAACTTATCAATGTAGCAAGTGTCCATATAAGACGAATAGGATAGATAATCTTAAGAGGCATAAACTTGTATGCAATAATAAACCTAATGATAGCATAACAGAGTCAAATTCAAATAATCAAAATAGATCTACTTCTAAGCCAACAGCCAGCGCTTCAACTAACATACAAAGCTTTATGCAATACCGCTGTCGGTGTGGCAAAACGTATAACGCTATAAGTAGATTTCGACAGCATATGAATGTGAATAGTGAGATGAATATGCATAATAACTATGGAAATATTAGTCTCAGCGAAAGCGCACTCAATGGCCATGCACGTGTGTATGATATCACGCCAACAACACCTACTTTGGACATAACATCATTCTTAGAAAGCATGCGTTCCATGTTAGGGAATCTAGTGTCTGACCTACTAAGGAGCTATCAATTGCGCGGTCGTCTGATTGCACAAATTCGTTATGTCCGTTCTTAATCCTCAAGAAGAAGAAACTTTTTCTCGCACACTTTACCTCATCATCCTCCTCAAACTATATTTATGATTATGATGCTTGGTTTCAGGATCATCTAAATAGTCTGATAAATCATATTGAAGCCTTCACAAAAAAGGGTAGCAATTGGATTATAGATGATGTACAAAACATAGAGTTCATTGTAATAACAAGTCCAATACTGTCAGGTGGACAATCATTTCCTCTACCAAAGAAGTTAAAAAACTATGGAGCTGTCATTAATGTTAATTCAAATGCAAATGATTGCTTCCTATATGCAGTTTTATCAATGTTGCATTATAATGAAGTACCTTATTCAAAGAATGAAGTAAATAAAATCATATAGTAAGTGGACATCTGAGCTAAATATGGAAGGCATTTCCACACCAGTATCAATCAAAGATATTCCAAAATTTGAGAAAAATAATGAAATTAAAATTAACATTCACTTTTATGAAAATGGACTCAAAGGTGTTCGATACAATAGTAACTTTACTGGTAGACAAACGGTTAATATTTTGCTAATTCTAAACAATGGAGCAGCACACTATTGTAGAATTCCAAAGCTGTCAAGATTGTATAGGAGAACTTTAAAAAGACATAAATACTCGTACTTCTGTGAAAGATGCACTCAATCATTCACATGTAAGACAACACTAGAACGACATTTCCAGTTTCGCATTCAAGGAAAAGCACAAATAGAAAAAATGCCGTCAGATCTAAAAGTACTAACAAGTAGCATGGAATATCAACTAAGTCCTCCTTTAGTAATTTATGCAGACATAGAGTGTTACATTGATAATAAAATACATAAACCTGCGGCCATTGGAGCTTATCATGTCTGGCATAATGCCCTTCAATCGAAATTTGAAAACAAGTATTACCTCTTTGAGGGAGAAAATTGCATTATTAGTTTCTTGCACCATCTTAGAAACTGTAGCCCAAAGACTTGTATGACAACCAATGTGCAACAACTAGGCAGCCAATGACACTGTCAGCGGATGACAAAGCAAGCCATGAGAATGCAAAATGTTGCAACAAATGTAAATCGAAATTCAGCGATGAAGTCATAAAAGTTCGTGATCATGATCATATCACCGCGACGATATAGGCAAACATTATGTAGGAAATGCAATCTCCGGTTAAGGACTTAACAGACGGGAGCTCCCCATATTTTTCCACAATTTCAAAAATTATGATAGTCACATCGTTTGCTATAAAAGCGATTGGAAGAATGAAATCTTGGAAATTAGATGTTGTAGCAGCAACTGCTGAAAAATATATAACTTTATCCGCCAGTGTCCCTGAAATTAATACTAATGGAAGACAGTATGCTTTAAACTAAAATTCTGAGACTCATATCAATTTCTAAGTGCATCCTTGAGTGAATTAGCCAAGGGCTTGCAAACGTATGAGCATGTAGAGACATTAAGGGTAGAATTTCCACAATTAAGTAATAATGTTTTATATCAGAAGCAGGGCTGTGGAGCCGGAGCCGAGCCGGAGCCGGAGCCTTAAGGAGCCGATGGTTTTGGTCGGAGCCGGAGCCGGAGCCGATTTATCACAAAGGCTCCGGCTCCGGCTCCGATAGTTTGAGCTTTGATATAAATCTAGAATTTTGAAAGTTATTAATTGGCTTCATAAAAAAATTAAATCATTTGAAATCTAAATATATGTCTTTTAAGTATACCAATGATCTGTCCTCCACGATATCTTTCTTTGCAGTTGCCGCCTTCTTTTGTATTATATTTATTATATATTTACATACATGTGTAATATTTTTTTATTGCATATGTTTCGTAAGACTAATTTCCATATTGAAACGGATTCTCCAAAATCCATAATTTGAAGACTTGTTATATGCATGCTAACTAGATGATTGTAGATTCCGAGAGACAAGTCGCCAGTCATTTATGTACACATTTCCAGTTCAGTCAGCAAAGATAATATAGCTACATTTCTTGCGCAATGTCTTAAATCTAATACGGTTACTATGTAGGCTATCATCTATCGGTATGGCTACTGGCAGAAGCTACTGGCATCTGTGACAATGCCAAATTCCTTAGATTGTATTGTAGGCTCTTGTGCAGTCCCCCCACCTACATTTTTCAAAACAATCGATTATTCAATTTGATCAATTTTGATTGGAGGGATAACTCTTCACACTCACACGAATGACATGACTACAAGTCCTCACATGGCTATAGCAATAAGCGACCCAGCCACTTCTAGTAGCGCCTTATTATTTTAAAGGTATCTCATTCACAATGAATTTCCTTTGACTTCAAAATTCAAAGGGTATATTTCAATGCGAAAAACCCGAAGGCAAATTACAATGTTGACTTGCTGACGAAGTTTGCGACCATGACATCGCAATTATCCACGTAGATTTTTACAACAGCACGGAATGCTTCACTCAAACCGGTGATGCTGAAACGGACATCCAATGGTGCTGCATCTCTTGACCAGAGAAAAAATGGGGGGGAGGACTGCACAAGAGCCGTATCGTGTAATAATATTTCCCCAAATGTCATAGACCTGTGGATTTCAAGAATTTTCATTATTATTTTTTCCGTCTGTCAACTCTTTATGCTGATATCATGCTGACTTATATGTAAACAATAAAAAAAGACTGAGACGCTCTCAATAAAGGCGCCTTTTGACCTCCCTTTTCTATTGTCTGTGACATTAAACCGCACGCGCATTCGAAAGCTAGCAAGTAGATGGGATTTTTCTGCTCGGTGCTCGCCAGTCAAATTTTTATTATGCATAGCACCCTGCAAACATACTGTTGTGGATACTCCGAGTTCAGTTTCATCCAGCCTAACTATCATCAGAGGAATACGTGGTAATGTGTTATACATAAATTGAATATAATAATTAAGAACATGAATCATTGATGAATTATTTAGTGCAACTGTTACGCCATTAAAAATGAAAAATACGAAATTAATATAATGTAAGTTATGGCTCTTAACTTATTAAGTATTGCTGCATAGAATTACAAAACTTGTCCTAAATTAGATATTTTTAATTTTTTTAAGTATAATTTTCAATTGTACATTTCTAGCCTACACTGCAATGAGGCTATCTAAATTTTACAATTTCTACAGATGATGAGTCGTGAGGCTACCCACCGATCAAATTATTTCATGGACCAACAGACTATTGTATAAAGGCAAATAAAAAAAAATAACAATAACAACCTAAGCTAGCTAATATACATTTTAATATTCAATAAAGCAATTGATATCTTTATTGATGCGGTATTATTTGGCTATATAGCCCGATACCCTATTCCATGTTCGAGTAGATACAGGCCCTATAGCTATTAACTATTTAGAGCAGTACGCTATCCAGTTTTATATTCAAGCTTCTTGTTAAAAAGCTTATATACTACTATTCGGCCCCTGTGACGGCTAATTAGGTATATCATCATCACTCATGTGGTCTGTATTTAATTGTAGCCGTGTAGTAACACTGGTTTGCAGGCTAGGCCAATTTATATTTAACCAGTGCGGGAGATCTTTATCTAATTTAACCAATCCTGGCTATAACTTTATTTTATCTTTCAGAGATAGTCAATTCATGCAAAAATATATGACAAGTATGATATTTGTCATTATATTAGGCTTTTATCATTTTTATTATTAACTTAAGTCGTTGCTTGTTAATGAAAACTAATTTGATGATTGTAGCAAGCCTCTAAAGGCCACACCGTTATCCAAAAAACCGTTCAACGGATCCAGGATAACCAGCATAGATAGAACCTGAATTTGAAGTCGGAGCCGGAGCCGGAGCCTTTCACATAAGTGTCGTGGAGCCGGAGCCGATGAGATAACGCATCGGCTCCACAGCGCTGATCAGAAGGAAGTGTTTCCATATTAATGCTTCAAAAACTTAAACACGTTGACGGAAGACAGTCTACCACCACAATTTGAATTCTATAATGATCTTACTCGTGAGCACTGTTCCGATAGTGAATATGAACACGCTAACAAGGCATGGATTGAATTTAATTGTAGCACATTTGGTGATTACATGCTGGCATATCTGAAGTTAGATGTTTTATTGTTGGGAGACATATTTTGAAGTGTTTAGAGCATTGAGTCAACGTTGAGGATGAAAGTCGACCCTGTACATTTTGTCTGTCTCCCACATCTTAGCTATTACTCTCAGCACTAAATTTCTCTTCCAATGATCCCCCCACACTACATACAAGATGAAAATATGTGCAATCTA